>JAVTVY010050099.1:0-22585 GCA_036873755.1 Hanleya hanleyi | reverse complement strand
TAATTTTAATCAGAATTATTTCAGATCAGAACTTGCTGGTAACAATGCCCTAATGCACGTTCATGCCAAAAATAAAGGTTCTAATGTCAATGGTTCTCCTTATTTTGCCGACGAAAGGATTCGTAATACTGAAGATTTATAATTAACACTTCAGTATATTGTTATAGATATATGCAAACTGTAGCCTTTAACGTGTATCCTATTTCACATCCAAACATTTCATCATTGACCACATCAGGCTTCAAATTCAGGTCAAATTACCCACTGATGGTGAAATATCCTACATCAACCAATTAAGTCAGCCTGGTGCAATAACCCAGCAGAAGAAAGAAAGATGTGGTATCATCCTTCAGATTAGTCTGTGTGAGCAACAATGATAAAAGTTTACTGAGGGTGAAACAAAGCCATGACGGCTGTTTAAAGGGTCTTAATTTATTTTCTTTGGGTAGAATTTAACTAGATAAAGTAACTTTGATCATCATGCCAAGAAAACTGTGGTCCGTTTTGCTCCAGCGTTTTATCGCATTTAATGAGTATCAATTACCACCACCGAGTCATGTCCGGCTAAAAATACCCTGTCATTGATCCTAATTCCACTGTATGCCACATGGCCCTATTACTGAGGTTAATCTTAACGTGCATCTGGGACAATTTCACAATTGCCCGGCAGCATAGGCCTACTGCATATACCCTCAAACAATCAGCGCTGTTTGTATAACTTAAATTGTTAAACCATATCATTGAAATAATATAGCAGAAAACATTGATGTGAGTTATGATATGTACACTATGACCAAAGACATGTTCATAATGTGTTAATCGGATAGTTAGGACAATCATTACTTTGCATCAGAGAGTGTGTGACTTGCATTCAAGGGTTAAGACTTTTGGAGGGAAATACAATTTTGACAGCAGAAATATGACCCCGCCATTTGCTGATTAGAGCGATAAAACAGGGTAGGCTAAATGGACCCTTTTCAATGCAGTATTTCTTGGCATGGATGTGAAAATATGAGGACATACTTTGGGGTTTTTTTGTACCTCTTGAATATTGACTATATATCACACTTGGATATAATTTGAACAAAAATTACATGTGTAAACAAAATATGTCTAAATTTCTCTTGTCATTTCAAATCTTGATCCATTTTGATTCCTTGATTAGGGGATACAGAATCACTGCCACGGAGTGTGTTGGTGTGTCACAGCAATGCAATTCCGATTCACACAACGAAGCTGAGGTGGTTTAACATTTATCAATGAAGAAAATCACCGATCAACCGCCATAGAATATAATGTGAAACAAGAAAACCGGAATAGTATCAGATTGCCGATACCCAAAATGTGTTGTCTCATATATCTAGATAACAACGTGATGTAGAGACGCTATTTATTCGTCTTTGTACCGGTTATGCTCAAGAGAATGACATAGCATCATTATTATCTTGTGCATAGAAGGTGTTGGTCTTGAGTTGAATTACCGTAAACTACATAAATGCTACCTTTCTACCATAGTACTATATATAAAAATGTGTTGTATTGTTGGGAAAATAATGTGATTCAAAAAGTTGTTTTGATCCTGGACAAGGGCACTGAAAACCATTAAAGAGATGTAAATGTATTTTCACACGTAAAGCTTGAAATCTACTGAACCTATATTATTCAATCTGTTTCCTTTAATTAAAAAATTGTAAAATTAAATCGGCGATTGTTATTTATTTTGGAATGAAGGCGCATTAGGAGACTGTTACCAACAAGTTCTGAGCTGACCTACTTTTGATGAAAATTTCTGGTGATTTTTGATGAAAATCACTGGCGATTCTGACTTGGGCGGTGCCCATCTTAATATAGGCAGGATTTCAACTGGGGGTGGGGATTTCCAAGAGTTCAGTTCGCGTTCGAGTCCTAATGCCTACTGTACTTCGTAGGTCCTGTGACGTTAGTCACACTGCTCATGTGTAGAATGGTACAAACGAATTTAAATGACATGTCGATAAATTGAAGTTATTGTACTACGAATATCAACGCCCGATGGGTCATAGATTTTGTTACCGGTACATGGCCTACCGATGATATGTGACACAAGTGAAGATGACGGTTTCAAGGCGCGAACAAGGCGATAGCCGGTGGCTAATCGATTTTCTGACAACTTTCTCTAGCAACAAATAACACAGGTCTCAAGTATTCATCATCGATTAATTCAACATATGACATTTCGTGGACGGTTTTGCCGTGAGCTTGTCAGTAAATAGTAATGACACAAATAGGTATAACATATCCTGGACAGGACTTACGATGTTCAAATCTTGCATTTTTCAGTTACCGTACTGAGGTTTCAAGATCCATAAATGACTCCCAAACTTCGAACCATAAATGACTCCCAAACTTCGAAAATTGTTTTCCTGCCTAAAACAAAAACATATATTCAGCTCTACAGGTTGGTGAGAAAAAGTGATAAAATATCTTTATATGAAAAATGACTCTACCTAATTAAAGGAGGATACACGACCAATATTTCTTTGACCAGTTTTCAATGTCCGACGTAAAATGGTCTGCGTGTTTAAGGAAATATTTCAAAATATCACCTATCACCGCCAGAAATACTTGTTCGCGTGTATATATAGTCATAGAACAAAAGTTGGGACGTCTAAGAGCGGAGCTGCGCAAGCGCATGCAAAGTCGATCTCTCATTTGCCCCGCGTGTGATATGCCAAAGGTTTTGTTCAGAATGTCCTAGATTTTCAATGCTATAGGCCATATGAAATGTTACGGAAGCGAAGCGATATCATCTACAGTCGAGTATAAACGGGTATGACCAAGTGCTGCCAGTACATTAAACGTGTTAAAATCAGTTTTCAACAAATTCTCCAGTTGTTCAGTTTCTCAGATCGCCTGTACGAGTAACCAGTTTTAGTTGCTGGCAGCACTCTGTAATATCCAATAAATACTCCAGAACAGAATGATATCGCTGCGTTTTGCAACCGGGAACTACTTTTCATACTGCCCGTGACAATGGAATACTGGGGCATTCTGAACGATATCCAATATTTTTACAGTCCGCGCAGTGCAGAGGAAGGAAAGACTTTTGCTATGCGCTCAGCAGCTCCGTCCTTAGGCTTTTTCTCTATGTACGTGTGCCGTATTTCGTAATACACACGGACCAGTTTACGTCGAAGATTGTAAAATTGTCATGGGAAACTTAGTCATGTGTACCAGGATTCAGACTTTATTCGTTGGCGAGCTCCGCGTGTTTATTTTAGGCATGGTGATCAACCAACCAAGTAATTAACTTTAAACTTTACAACAAATGAATTGAATATTCAGTAGATTTAAGCCGAGGAAACTCGACCAATTTTTGTTCGACCAGTTTACAATGTTCGACGTAAACTGGTCGATGTATAATGGAAATTAAGTTCATCTGTCCCAATGAATAAAATGAACCCCTATCACAGCCAGAAATAATTGTTCTTGTGTATAGATAATAATACGGAATTGTTCAGAAGGCCCAAGATCTTCGTTGTAAACAGCAATAATAAAAGTAGTTTGCGAAAGGCAGCGATATCATTCTGTACTCGAGTAGTATAAACGAGTAGTACTCGAGTAGTATAAACGAGTATGACCGAGTTCGTTCACACGGATACATGAACAGAAAAATTGGTCCAGTGGATGTTCTCGGCTTCACACTGGGTTATAAGTTTCGTTGAAGAAAACCTTCGGTCATAAAGTGAAGACAATCGCAACTCACTCACTCCTCGGTAGTGATTGCTCCATTAAAATTTTCATCAGGTTATTCGGATTGTCATTTTATTGACTCCTATGCTGGTAAGCGCTGTGCATATACCTCATTTTTCTAATTCTTGCTATGTTGCAAAGTTATCAGTGCTTTAATTGAAAAGAGCTTTAGAAATTAATAGCCAGGGGGTTTTAATTCAAATTTGTGGTGATCAAAATGATCACACAATTCTAATTCCATGAATGAACAGCTTTCACAAAATATATGACATGTTTGGTGAATTTATTTATTGCAATTTAATTCAGCAAAAACTTTATGGGATAAAAATCGTATCGTCAGGTATCTTGGAACCTTATGTCGGAGTTTATGTCATTCAAATGGAAATGAATGACCCGCAAGTAAACTAACTCATTTGTTTGCTGCGTAACAGAACTACCGGTATATTGATAGCATGGACTGGTAAGAATTTAGATAATTTCTACACGAATATTACTGTCTTTAAACTTTATCTCTTTCCACCTGACCGTATTCGTGTATTAAGTAATGGCACCGTAATTCATTCGACATGTGCTTTTAATTTGACTGTCTGGGAAGGTGGGTATACTTTAGGATATATCTTTATATATCTGCCGCGTTCTCTGTCATCTAGATAGGACACAAAATATAATATGTAAGTCGAGTATGTGGAAGTTCCCACTACCACAGGAATTACCATTAGTCACACACAACATGGCCAGCAACATATGCTATACACGTAGTCTAGAATAAAGGTGGAAAGTATTGCTGTTGGTAAAAGTTAAACGGAGTCAAGATTGATTGAATTAAGTTTGCGTAACCGTAGCGTGAGAATCGATTTTGTCTGATAATTCGAATTGATGTCAGAGTATATATATCACTATGAGGACAAGGTCATGTATACCGATACAAGAATATCTTCCTAATCAGCGTCATATTATTACTAGCGGCATCATGGGGGGTAATAATATCCTCAGTATCATTTATAATAATATCCTCAGTCTCCTGGGGGTAATAATATCCTCAATACCCCGGAGATAATAATATCGTCTCTTTCCTGGATATAATAATATCCACAGTATCCCGGGGTAATAATATCCTTAGTATCACGGATATAAGAATATCCCCAGTATTCTGGGGGTAATGATATCCTCAATATCCTGGAGAAAATAATATCCTTAGTATCCTAGAGATAATAATATCCTCAGCACCCTGGAGATAATAATATCCTTAGTGTCCTGGGGTGAAAATATCCTCAGTATCCTGGAGATAATAATATTCTCGGTATCCTGGAGATAATAATATCCTCGGTATCCTAGAGTTGATAATATCCCCAATATCCTCAGTATCCAGGAGATAATAATATTCATATTATCCTGGGGTTAATAATATCCTCAGTATCTTGGAGATAATAATATCCTCAGCGTCCTGGAGATAAAACTATCTTCAATATACTGGAGATAATAATATCCCCAGTATCCTGGAAATAATAATATTCACATTATCCTGGCGGTAATAATATCCTCACTGTCCTGGAGATAAGAATATCCTTAGTATGCAGGAGATAATTCCCTTAATATACTAGAGATAATAATATCCTCAGAGTTCTGGAGATAAAACTATCCTCAATATCATGGAGATAATAATATCCTCAATATCATGGAGATAATAATATTCCAAGCATCCTGGAGATAATAAGATCATCAGTATCCTTGAAATAATAATATTTTCAAGTTTGTGAGTGAATAAGATTTAACGTCACTTTCAACAATATTTTAGACATGTCACTACATTTGGATCCTATTTTTTTTTTTTTTTTTCATATCGGGGACCCCACGGGTGGAGCTTCGTTCGTTTTACACACGGAAATCCCACGGGTACCTCAGTTAGTCGCCTCTTTCGACAAGCTGTCTGAGAAGCTGAGGCCCTTAATTCTTTCTGTGACCTGGGGTGTGCGCAACGACACTCCAGGTCAATCTCTCATGTCCTTAATATTCTGAAGATAATAAGATCCCAGTATCCTGGAAATCATAATATACCCAGTGTTGTGGAAACAATAATATTCTAAGTATCCCAGAGATATATATCCTCAATATACTTTAGATAATAACTTCAGTTTCTTGGAGATATCCTAGGGATAATAATATCCTCGGTATCCTGGAGATAATAATAATAATGTTCTCATTGTCCTGGAGATAATAATATCCTATGTACCCTAGGGCAACAATATCCTCTGTATCCTGGAGATAATAATAATAATAATGTTCTCATTGTCCTGGAGATAATAATATCCTATGTACCCTGGGGCAACAATATCCTTTGTATCCTGGAGATAATAATAATAATAATGTTCTCATTGTCATGGAGATAATAATATCCTATGTACCCTGAGGCAACAATATCCTCTGTATCCTAACCGGGAATAATAATATCCTCCGTATCCTGGATATAAAATATATTCTCGGTATTCTGGAGATGATATTATCGTAATCATTATGGGGGGTGAGGGGCATTTCGATTCCTTTCAGCTATGAAACTTTCCATACTATATATTTGGGTCAATCTCTACAAGAAACTATAAAAAAAACGATGGCTACCATGATGATGTCACAGTGACGCCATCTTGCCGAAAGCCATTTTTCGCCTATTTATTGCACCGATTTTTTTTACTTTTCTATCTTTCGATATTTTCTCTCAAAATCTAATTAATGTAATAGAGAATAAGTAGTTTTGGCAAAATAAAATGCTTCCATACCGTTTTAAGCAAGAAAAACGGACTGAAAATACTACCTTATGAGAACACCACCTGACCGCCATTTGAATTTCCCCATGATCCTTTGCACCTTTGCAGAATATTCAGAATGATTCGGTTCTCTAGTTCAGGTACTCTTCGTTCCATAGCTGCGGTGAAAAGTTTGGTAGCTGCTTCCCCCCCTCCCCCCCCCTTGGTTTAATCGATTTCATTCGCAATTTTCCACTCGTTCCGAATTTCGACAGACTGGGCAGCCTATCGACTATGAAGCGGAAGCTACATTACGAAGTCATGTGTTTTAAATTCTTGTAACAGACCTCAAATGTCAAATGGGGAATAGGAGCAAGTCGCGCCTCAGGGCAAACCAACGCAGGCAACGAAAACTGGAGTTAACATTAAACCACAACGGTCAAGAATATACGGATGGCACTACGAAGGCTTTTTTATGGTGGCCGAGAGGGGCCATCGTCACTTCGTCATCGTGCCATAGAGCGATAGAGCGATGGCGATAGAGCTATGGCGATAGAGCGATGGCGATAGAACGATAGAGCCTGAGCGATGGCGATAGAGCGATAGAGCTATGGCGATAGAGCGATGGCGATAGATTCTAATTTTTCAGTCAACGTGTTCAGTCAACAGTCAAAGTTTATCGTCCAAATGGGCGATATTTGATTGCATTGGAGCACATTATTCGTTTCTCGGAAGAGGTTTGAGCCCGATATCGCCAATCTGTTGCTTTGTCTAATGACCGATTGCAATCTTATTCTAGTCCTACTGGTAAGCATTGTTGGTGATAAATAATTTACTTCAATTGATAAAGATATGTGACAAGATAACATTTACTTCTCTGCTGTGTTTGCTTTCTGTTCCTTTCCTTCTTTTCCTTTTTGTGTTTTTGTGGGGGTTTTTTTTTATGCCGGCCGTCAAAAGCCCACCGTTGTCTACGCCCTTGACACGGAGGGGGTGGGATTGACGCTTATTAATGTTCAACTTGGTTTCCTTAAGTGGCATTTAGAAGTTGGGAAGTAGATAAATAAACAAATTGCTTATGGATAACAACTTCTAGTTTATTCAGGACGACGTTTCGATACAGGTACTAGTATCGTTCTCAAGTCAATGACATCAATAAATAAATATATGTAGAATTCGGTGCTAAACAATCATCAAGGGCAATATTTACAAGGTTTGATGTCGTGACCTTGCTCATCCTCGCGAGCCAGTGTATCGATCGATCTATTGGGATCTGCGAGGATTTAGGATTTATCTGGACTTGTGAAGATGGACCTTGCTTTGCTGTCAGAAATATGTCTGTCATTTGGATTGAAAAAGGTCTTAGTGCATTTCGAACTATTAGAGACTCGGCCGAGGAACCTGCACTAAGGTTCCTCGGATCTGTCTTACAATTATTTTCTTTTGTTACTTTCAGCCAATGACAGCGCCGTTTGTATCTCTGATCGGCAACTCCACAAAAATGACGTAAAGAATCATGGCGGCGACTGCCGCGGACGAGGAGGGATACAGAGAATATGTGGCTTGTGTGAGGTGTAAATATCCAATCCACGATACGCCAGAGTGATAAATCTTCACTATGATATCAAAGAATTATTGGAGAGGTATGTCCCATCGAAGCGGCCGTCAGGATATAGATGCTCGTTCTGTCTCACGAAACTCAACAGGTTGTATGGTGTAATGGTTAGCACTTTGGACTCTGAATCTAGCGATCCGAGTTCAAATTTCAGAAGAGCGTACTGTTTTCTTTTTCCCCTCTAACATTTCTTTTCGCTATTTTTCATCAATGTATGTATTTGTACGTCTCATTGAAGATTGGAAATATGTATTTGGTTCTGTTTTCACATATTTGTCACATTTAACAAATTCCTCAACAAATCCGACAATTTTGGCACAGTTCTAAGCTATAAAATGTATTTTATCGATCACTTGCTTAACCTATAAGCCTATACCCCTTTTCGCGGTTACAAATTTACAACAACAACACCATGTTAAACGCACTACATTCTGGGATCGGAGCGGTGATACTTTCACTTCCTGTGCCGCTAGATTAACACAAGAAGCCCAGTGTACGCACTGATCTGCTGGTGATTTTACTACCCCTACTGGGTAAATTGTTATGAAACTCGAGAAATCAACGTAAAATAAACTAAGAAGCATGTCAATTTTTCAGTCTTGCATATTTTGAGAGATAAATGATCTCTTTATAGCGTAGAAAAAGGGCCGTCATCACCTCCGATTCTTGTAACCGCGAAAAGGCTTATTACCAAAGCAAACGCCTGAACCAAACGTATTATAAGAGGTTCTATGGTGTAATGGTTAGCAGAGTCCTACAGTCTACATCAGCTGTTCCTCCATTTTTCGTGGAAAATGCGCAGGTGCGCGCGCAGTTCGAGTAACCAAGTGTGACGGCTGAATAATACAGCCGCTGTGATTGGCCACTTAAGAACAGCCGGCAATACTTGAACTGGGGTCTTTATATGCCACAACGTTCGCCGGAATATAGCGTAGGGCATAGCTGTGACCTCGGCGACAATGCAAATTTCCCTGCTTCCCCTCACAGGTTGGTACCCGTTTCATGGCGTTTCACGCTATCAGACAGCGTTATGCCTCTCCGCCGTGAACACTTCAGGGTCTTCAACACATAAACTGGCTTGTGAGAGTGACTTTTTCCTCGGAGCTCCAATCAGGTAAGTAAGTTGGAGCGTAGGTATCGTCAGTACAATATGTATCAGTAGCTCAATTCTATAACCCTTGGAAATATTACCAGTCGCCCGAACGCAAATCCAGCCTTCGCCGATAATACTGCTGCTAATATCGTTCACTAATATTACACCGGACTTTCTTCTTCTTACAGGCATCTTCCACCGATTACACGTCTACAGGTGCATGCAATGCACGTTCAGGAATGATACCATGATCACAAAGCAGACTTTGGGGGAATTCCAGAGTTGTAGTTTCACTTTCGTTACCACTGATTATATCGCTGTATACAGTTTCTGCGGGAACGGGAACACTTGATACCCTTTGATATCGCAAACCAGGATAGATACAAATTATGGACGGTAAGTTGATTCAAGTCATGTATATGTCGTATACCCGTATAATTATAACTATATTCTATGGATAACAACTTCTTTATTGTTGTGGAGCTGACGTTTCGTTGGACATACTTCCAACTTTTTCAAAGCTAATGAAAAAAATGAAAACATTAGCTTTGAAAAAGTTGGAAGTATCTCCAAAGAACGTCAGCTTCACAGCAATAAAGAAGTTGTTATCCATAGAATAGCCTTGTGTTATATACGCCGACTTCTAAATGCCTATCAAAGAAAAAAACCCGTATACTTATATTGAGCGTTGTGGCATAATGTTGACCCCGGTTTTCGGGCAAATCCGTCATTTAAGACAACTTTAACTTTAAAAAGACTAATGCGTGTATATATGTATCTATATTTGTACAGGTACTTGATCAAGAATCTTTGAATGCTTTAGTTTGCGCTGTCCTTTGCGAGCTTATATTTCATCTGTTGTACTGGTTACCTGTCACGCATGCATACCTGGAGGCGCTGGTTGCGTTAGCGTGTTGTTAGGATAATATTTTATGTTGCGGTTTTCACACCGACAACCGACGACCACCAACATGGCGTATTTCATGTAAACGATTGAAGTAATTTTATATGTGTTGAGGGCACACCGACAACCGACGACCGTCGACACAAGCATTACATCATTCTTGTAAGTTCGTTTATATATGATGGTGTCCACACCGACAACCGACTACCATCATCATAGCGTATTTCCTATAAACGAGTTTAGTAATTTTATATGTGTTGGGGGCACACCGACAACCGACGACTGTCAGCACAAGGATTACATCATTCTTGTATGTTCGTTTATATATGGTGGTGTCCACACCGACAACAGACTACCACCATCATAGCGTATTTACTATAAACGATTTTAGTAATTTTATATGTGTTGAGGGCACACCGACAACCGACGACCGTCAGCACAAGCATTGCATCATTCTTGTAATTTCGGTTATATATGATGGTGTCCACACCGACAACCGACTACCATCATCATAGAGTATTTCATATAAACGAGTTTAGTAATTTTATATGTATTGGGAGCATGCCAGTAGTAGTATAAGCGTATTACAGACCCCCTTTTGACGAGTGCGCAGGTGTTTTCGCGCAGATTTGTGGCGGAAGTGTGGCGGGGTTTCCCAGTGGGGGATTCCCCAGTGGGGGTTTCCCAATGACGATCACGTGATCAAGGCATGTCCTGACTTGTTCTGGGTTGTACAGTTCTGCCATGCGGAGGATGGGTACTAGTATTTCGCTGACGTCCTAGTAATAAACATAATCTATAGGTGTTGTACCATGTTAATAGGATCAGTCTAGCATCTGTACCACCCTAGGTTCGAGCGTTTATTGTCCCGTGTATCTCCGCAAGAAAACAACAAACAAAATGGCGGCTCCAGGATGGTGTGGGGACGCCCTTCCCACATCACGGCGTCGACCGTAGCGCCATCTGCACACATTGACGCAAGGGAGACAACTCGTGTGGCCGAAGGGTATGGAAATAGCCGTGTTGGAGCTAGGGGAGTCCCTAATGGTCCGATGGGGTCGAGTGAGGTATCAAAGTGAAGCTTAGGTGAAGGGGCATCTGATGGGCTGGGTGTGGGGTTGAAATAGCGGCATTCTGCGCATGCGCGGTGGCCCAAGGGTATGGAAATAGACGTTTCGGGAGCTAGGGGAGCCACTAATAGTCCAGTGGGGTCGAGTGAGGTATCAAAGTGAAGCTTAGGTGAAGGGGCATCTGACTCGACTAGTGGGTTGACATAGCGTCATTCTGCGCATGCGCGGTGGCCCAAGGGTATGAACATAGACGTGTTGAGAGCTAGGGGAGCCCCTAATAGCCCAATCGAGTTGTATGAGGTATCAAAGTGAAGCATTCGTGAAGGGGCATCTGACTGGACTAGTGGGGTTGACATAGCGTCATTCTGCGCATGCGCGGTGGCCCAAGGGTATGGAAATAGACGTTTTTGGAGCTAGGGGAGCCACTATTGGTCCAGTGGGGTCATATGAGGTATCCATGGGAAGCATTCGTGAAGGGGCATCTCGCTGGACTAGTGGGTTGACATAGCGTCATTCTGCGCATGCGCGGTGGCCCAAGGGTATGGACATAGACGTGTTGAGAGCTAGAGGAGTCCCTAATGGGCCGATGGAGTTGAGTGAGGTATCAAAGTGAAGCATTCGTGAAGGGGCATCTGATGGGTTGTGTGTGCGGTAGGAATATCATTCTGCGCATGCGCAGACGCAATGCGGAGCTCTCGTCCAATCAGAAGCGAGTATTTCAAATCCGCCACAGAGCTCTTAGCCAATCAGAAGCGAGTATTTTGACCCGGTGCATTATGGGCCATATCCAAGATGGCGGCACGTATGTTCAAGATGGCGGCACATCCGGTGTCGAAAACTGGCCATTTCGTCGGGATGTGGTCACCTAGTGTCGAAAATTGGTCCTTGTATGGGTCCTGCTAGACGTTTTGACGCCATGATATAGACCGGAGAGAGAGAGAAAACAACAACAACAAGGATGACACATGAGGGAACAACAACAACAACAAGTTTTTTTTCATATAGTTTATTTTCCCCTCCATCATAACATACCCACGCTGGGGAGCCGCGTTGGGTATGTTTACAATTCAAGAAAGTCTCTTGTCCAATCAGAGACCGCCATTTGCATCTGTCCTATTCGTTCCTGTCCGTTAGATGTATTCTTGTCCAATCAGAAGTCGCCATTTCAGAGAGTTCCTTCTTCGGTCATGTTCATTCTGAACCGTTTATTCTAATCATCGTCGGACAGGCCTGGATATTCTTCGGGCAGCATGTCCTGAAACAGTTGTTTGCGCATTCTGATCGCATTTTCCAGGGCCTCGGTGGGTGGTAAACCCATATCCTCTTCCAAGTGACGCTTGGTCTTCATGATGGACCTGTGCGTGGGGTCCCCTTTCATTTCAAGCGGTAGTAAGGTATACTGTTCATAGATCGCCATGGCTGTTTTCCTGATGCGGGGCGCATTTGGGTGTACGTCTGTTGTAAATTATCCTCTCCGGCGTCCTCGATCGCTTCAGCGTGAGTATTGATAGCTGCTGTCACAATACGATCCCAGAAGGTAGGTTCTGCCTCACTTTCCTGGGATGAAGGCTGATTCTCTGAGGTCAAGCTCTCCATATCAGTAGATAGACTGTCAGCCATCTTGGATTCGGTATCAGTCGATGCACTCTCATCAATCTCTGTATCAGTATCTGCCTCAACGGGCTCCTCGGCGTCTTCAGTCCCATGTATATTTTTCTGGTGTCGCATCATATCGTAATGTCTGGTGAACGTGCGTTCACACTCAGAACAAGTATAAGCCATGTTGACGGTTGAACGTCGACTGTGCGTGTTTTGGGAATACGCTCGCTTTTATAGACAGTAACGCCCATCAACGCTTAGCTCAACGCTTCAACGCCCTGGTGAATTAGCTCAGAAGCTCTGATTTCATGGAATTGACACCAATTCATCGAAATGCAGTGACGCCCGTCAACGCCTGTCGTTACGCCTTAACGCTCGTCTCAACGCTTTAACACACTTTCTTAATGCTTTAACGTTGTTTAATGATGCGTTCGAACAAATGTTTCTTTTGTGCTATTGCTCTGACATACGCCGCTTTCCAGTTCATGCCCGAGGTTTTCAACATCGACGCTGTTCTTTCAATTTCCATATGGACTGGGTCCTTATCCAACAATTTCATATGGGTCAGTAAGTCGACATACTGCTGACGTAAAGCCCGTCGTAGTCTGGGTGCCAATCTGTTATGGGCTAAAATTGCAGCTTCCTCTTTCGAATACCCTTTGCGTTGAAACTTGTTTCCTGTGGCCTCCAACATTCCGCCCATCTCGGCGTCCATACTTTCTTTGAACAAATCCTTCCATAGCCTCGAGTTCACATTATGTTCTTCAACCTCGGGTTGGGCCTTCACGGTTGGGTGATATTCCAGGACTGATGGTATGCACCGCGGTGGAAACCTTTACACCGCGCGCGCCGGGGTCAAAGGTCAGTTCCGGTCACGTGAACGGAAGCGGAAGTGACCTCCGGAGCTCCGGAGCTCCGAGTTCTCTTGTAGCAACGCCCGTCAACGCCCGGTGGTGGCGTCGGAGCTCCGGAGCTCCGAGTTCCATGAGCTCCGGAGCTCCAAGAGCTCCGAAGCGCCGAGTTCCAAGAGCACCGGAGCTCTTGTGACATCCGCGAGCTCGGAGCTCATGCATATAAACACACATGCATCTGTGAAAGCTTCATTATACGCCTGGTGTCCGTGGAGATGAGAGCCATGGTTTACGCATGTCACTTGTGTTCGAAGTCATTTTCCACGCCATTTAATCTACGTAGACATATACAGCGAAGCCATCTCAAGGAACGGAGTCCCGATAACGTGCAAATTCAAAGTACGCGCGAGGAACGATAACACCTACGTCACACACGACAGTATTAGAGCACCCTTATACGATGACGGTGAGCGGCCCTACGGGGTGTGGAAAGACGTCCTGGGTGATGAAGTTCTTAGAGGAAGGTGTGCCAACCCCAGCTCCGACACGTGTTGTTTGGTGTTATAGCCAATGGCAGCCCGCCTACGAAACTACACGACTACAGAATGTGAGCTTTGTTCCAGGAATTCCTCACGACATAGACGAACCCTATTACTTCGATTCCGAGCAGACCAACGTGGTAGTGCTCGATGATCTGATGAGTGCGGCCAAGGACAATTCGAAAATCGCCGACCTATTCACCAAAGGGTCCCATCATCGCAATCTGTCCGTCATCTATTTGACTCAGAATCTCTTTCCTCAAGGGAAGGCGTCCAGAGATATTTCCTTGGACTGCCAATACTTTGTGTTGTTCTCCAATCCCATTGATAGAGCACAAATCCGTGTGTTTGGTAGTCGAATTTATCCTCAGAACATTGACCATTTTATGCGGGCGTTTCAAGAAGCGACAATTCGTCCGTACGGCTACCTGTTCGTAGATTTAAAAGCCCATACCCCCGAAGATCGTCGGCTGACGACCCACCTGTTACCCGGCGAGGAATCACCACAACGGCATATACCCCTACACCATCCGCCGAGTCCACTCCTGGCAGAGCAGCAGCAGCAGCCCACCCCCATACAGCGGGTCCGCTTCATACCATCAGTCCTGGAATATCACCCAACCGTGAAGGCCCAACCCGAGGTTGAAGAACATAATGTGAACTCGAGGCTATGGAAGGATTTGTTCAAAGAAAGTATGGACGCCGAGATGGGCGAGATTTTGGAGGCCACAGGAAACAAGTTTCAACGCAAAGGGTATTCGAAAGAGGAAGCTGCAATTTTAGCCCATAACAGATTGGCACCCAGACTACGACGGGCTTTACGTCAGCAGTATGTCGACTTACTGACCCATATGAAATTGCTGGATAAGGACCCAGTCCATATGGAAATTGAAAGAACAGCGTCGATGTTGAAAACCTCGGGCATGAACTGGAAAGCGGCGTATGTCAGAGCAATAGCACAAAAGAAACATTTGTTCGAACGCATCATTAAACAACGTTAAAGCATTAAGAAAGTGTGTTAAAGCGTTGAGACGAGCGTTAAGGCGTAACGACGGGCGTTGACGGGCGTCACTGCATTTCGATGAATTGGTGTCAATTCCATGAAATCAGAGCTTCTGAGCTAATTCACCAGGGCGTTGAAGCGTTGAGCTAAGCGTTGATGGGCGTTACTGTCTATAAAAGCGAGCGTATTCCCAAAACACGCACAGTCGACGTTCAACCGTCAACATGGCTTATACTTGTTCTGAGTGTGAACGCACGTTCACCAGACATTACGATATGATGCGACACCAGAAAAATATACATGGGACTGAAGACGCCGAGGAGCCCGTTGAGGCAGATACTGATACAGAGATTGATGAGAGTGCATCGACTGATACCGAATCCAAGATGGCTGACAGTCTATCTACTGATATGGAGAGCTTGACCTCAGAGAATCAGCCTTCATCCCAGGAAAGTGAGGCAGAACCTACCTTCTGGGATCGTATTGTGACAGCAGCTATCAATACTCACGCTGAAGCGATCGAGGACGCCGGAGAGGATAATTTACAACAGACGTACACCCAAATGCGCCCCCGCATCAGGAAAACAGCCATGGCGATCTATGAACAGTATACCTTACTACCGCTTGAAATGAAAGGGGACCCCACGCACAGGTCCATCATGAAGACCAAGCGTCACTTGGAAGAGGATATGGGTTTACCACCCACCGAGGCCCTGGAAAATGCGATCAGAATGCGCAAACAACTGTTTCAGGACATGCTGCCCGAAGAATATCCAGGCCTGTCCGACGATGATTAGAATAAACGGTTCAGAATGAACATGACCGAAGAAGGAACTCTCTGAAATGGCGACTTCTGATTGGACAAGAATACATCTAACGGACAGGAACGAATAGGACAGATGCAAATGGCGGTCTCTGATTGGACAAGAGTCTTTCTTGAATTGTAAACATACCCAACGCGGCTCCCCCAGCGTGGGTATGTTATGATGGAGGGGAAAATAAACTATATGAAAAAAAACTTGTTGTTGTTGTTGTTCCCTCATGTGTCATCCTTGTTGTTGTTGTTTTCTCTCTCCGGTCTATATCATGGCGTCAAGGCGCTAGCGGGACCCATACAGGGTCCAGTTTTCGACACTAGGTGACCACATCCCGACGAAATGGCCAGTTTTCGACACCGGATGTGCCGCCATCTTGAACATACGTGCCGCCATCTTGGATATGGCCCATAATGCACCGGGTCAAAATACTCGCTTCTGATTGGCTGAGAGCTCTGTGACGGATTTGAAATACTCGCTTCTGATTGGACGAGAGCTCCGCATTGCGTCTGCGCATGCGCAGAATGATATTCCTACCGCACACCCAACCCATCAGATGGCCCTTCACGAATGCTTCACTTTGATATCTCACTCAACTCCATCGGCCCATTAGGGACTCCCCTAGCTATCAAAACGTCTATTTTCATACCCTTGGGCGACCGCGCATGCGGGGAATGACGCTATTTCAACCCCACATCCAGCCCATTAGATGCCCCCTCACATAAGCTTCACTTTGATACCTCACTCGACCCCATCGGCCCATTAGGGGCTCCCCTAGCTCCAACACGTCTATTTCCATACCCTTGGGCCACCGCGCATGCGCAGAATGCCGATATTTCAACCCCACACCCAGCCCATCAGATGCCCCTTCACGAATGCTTCACTTTGATACCTCAGTCGACCCCATCGGACCATTAGGGACTCCCCTAGCTCCAACACGGCTATTTTCATACCCTTGGGCCACCGCGCATGCGCAGAATGCCGATATTTCAACCCCACACCCAGTCCATCAGATGCCCCTTCACGAATGCTTCACTTTGATACCTCACTCGACCCCATTGGACCACTAGTGCCTCCCCTAGCTCCAAAACGTCTATTTCCATACCCTTGGGCCACCGCGCATGCGCAGAATGACGCTAGTTCAACCCCACATCCACGCCATCAGAGGCTCCCTCACCTAGGCTTCACATGGATACCTCACACGACCCATTCGAACCGTGAATAGCCCATCTCTAACCCAAACACACCCACATACCCCCAAAATGCCTACTTTCTATACTACGGACCAGTCTGCGCATGCGCAGACTATTGAACACGGACGAACCATTAGTGTAGTCAAGTGCTCCTCCACGAGAGCTTCAAAATAAGACCTCACTCGACCCCATTGGACCGCCAGGAACTCACCTAGACTCCAACATGTCCACCCCGTATGGGCCTATACACCCATAGCCAAGTTCAAGTTCAAGTTCAAGTATTTATTGCACAAACACCATAAGAGGCAGAGTACAAATTAAATCGAACAATTAACCAGAGTAACAATAGTATGTACATTTGACACCCTGAGTGGGTGAAGATAAGCAGTCAAACATTCACCCAGACTGCGTGGATATATTGTAGATGGAATAGTACTAATGCGAAATATTATGATGCAAATATAGCAAGAACGTGTGCAAATAATATGATAATTCACCAAGACGGCCCTGTATGTAGTACAATGCATAAATTAGCGTTGATTATACCATTCATAAAGAGTAGGTACAACTACCTTGGATAAGGCAGCACAAGACATAATCATGGCAAACTTGTTAGTATCATTCATAGTGTTGAAATCATTAAAGGGAGCAGATATTTTTTGAAATAGAGAGATCCTATCTGAATGAAATCTGTTACATGATAAAACAAAATGTTTCTCATCTTCTACTACCATACACACCTCACACAAACGTTGATGAATTGGGGTCTTAGGCTTGGTGTGCCTACCCACTTCTATTTTTAACTTGTGGTTGCTTAACCGCAATTTTGAGAAAAATTGCTGGTGGCTTGGTTTATTATATAACAGATATGGTTCGAGTTCAATCGTAGTCTTAAACAGTCTGTATGTTCTCATCTTATTTTGTTCACCAGGAATGTTATCATCTTGAAGTGAATCATGAAAACATGCTTTGAAATGTGCCTGTAGCAGAAGATGAAAATTACTCCCCACTGCTTCATCTATATCTATATTAAGATTAGTGTGTAAAAAAGACTGTATCTTATACAACCAGCCAACATGCTTCATGCAGAGAACCTTTTGTTCCTGAAGAGCATGGTATATTAATTTATCAGAAGATTCTAGTGCATAATGGTAAAGATTAACAGACCTCTTGACCATATCGTGAATCAATGGATAAATGCCTAACTCAGCTCTAACCCCCCAATTGTTGGTGGATCTGTGAACTTGTAAAAGCCGTTTATTAAATTTTAGTTGAACTTTCTCTAGGGGAGAATTGTCAGGGTGTTTACATGATACAAGGTCTGCTCCCCACACCTCTGAGCCATAAAGCAGGACAGGTTTAACTAGGGACTGGAATAGATGACATCCAGTATCAATGGGAATATTTTTCCCATTTAGATTACTAAGTAATGAATATGAAGCACGCATGCCTTTACGACTTAATTGCTCTGTATTTTGCCTGAAATGGCCTGTACGTGAAAAAATTATCCCTAAATATTGGTATTGATCGACTTGACCAATTTCAGAGTCGCCCAAGCGCCATATTATAGGTCGTTTGAATTGAGGACCTTTTTTAAACACAATAACTTTGGATTCGTCGAGGTTGACAACAATATGATTACTTTTACAATAAATGTTTAGATTGTCAAGAGCATTTTGTAGCCCATTTGGAGACTCGGACAACAAAAGCAGATCGTCTGCAAACAGTAGATGAGACAATGGATGACCATTTAGGTCAATAGGACAGCAGTGGTCATTGAAGCTGGACTTGATGTCATCAATAAAAATATCAAACAGTGTAGGAGAGAGGGAACAGCCCTGTTTAACTCCTTGGTAACTGTGGAAGCTTGAGGAAATCTCATCGTTAATTTTGATGTTATACAAGACATCACTATATAAGGACTTAATCAGATTAAATATCTTACCATTTATGCCAGTGTCTAATAACTTTTTGAACAAAGATTGCCTATCAATAGAGTCAAATGCTTTACGAAAATCTACAAAGCATGCATACAAAGGCTTTTTATTGGAATTATACTTTTCAATGATAGTTCGGAGTGTAAATAAATGGTCCGACGTACGATGGCCTTGTCTGAAGCCAGCTTGATTGCAGCTCAACAAGTTGGAATCTTCCATGAAATTAGTAAGACGTTTGTTAATGATTTTAGCAAAAAGCTTCCCAAGAGCATTACCTAGGGCTATGCCCCTATAGTTGTTGGGAACAGAACGGTCACCCTTTTTATGTATTGGGATAAGGGTCGAGTTACGCCACAACTCAGGTAAATAACCCTGGTCTAGGATAATATTAAACAACCGAGATACATGGTCAATAGTAACAGGTATGACACACTTTAGGAGTTCGTTACTAATGTTGTCCTCTCCTGGACTCTTATTAACCCTTATGTTAGCAACTGCTGTTAAAATTTCTTCAGCAGTTATTGGTGTGTTAAGCATAGAACTATTATCATCTGTGGTGTCTTCAGGGATAGTCCCTGAAGACTGAATGTCAGATTTTCCTAATAAAGAAACAAAGTGGTCGGCCATTGCATACTTGTCTACAGGAACAGACTGGGAAACTGAGTTTTTAGTAGTCCCTAGGTATTTTAACAATTTCCAGTAGTATTGGGCATTGGACTGTTTGGCATCGCGAAGTTCGCTTATTAAATTATCATAATATTCATGCCGTTTACGTGCAACCAGTCTTTTATAATTACGTTTAACTTTGTGATAATGGATACGAGCCTCGTCAGATAGATTGTTATTGTATTGATGATAACTGGATTTGGCACATTTTTTAGCTACCTTGCAATCCCGGTCATACCATTTATTCTTCCGTGTGGCTTTATTAGACCGAACCTGAACTGTAGCTTTACAATTGAGGTGATGGAGAATATGGGTAAAATCAGTGACACCCTGCTGCACTCCCTCCGGGTCGCTAGAGTAAGGTTGCATGATAAAGCTGTTGAGTAGATGCCTAATACCATCTGACTGGATCTCCTGCAGAACAGTGTCATGGCTGTGCGAGTTCCATTTCCTCTTAAATTTAACCTTCTTATATGTAATATTATTTACAGAGGCATTAGGAATTACATCTGTGCAGAATTTTACATTTAGGTAGCAAAACACTTGACAGTGATCCGAGTATAAAGTAAGTGGAGATACATGTAGGTATTTGACATTTGTGTAAAATGGTTCTGATACAGCGATATAGTCAACAGTACTCCGCCCATTGTATGTGTGACACGTAAATTTTCCAAAGGCATCACCTGGGGCTCTGCCATTAAGAATTAATAACTTGTGACTAGATAGGGTTTCAATCAAGTTTCGCCCAAATGTATTAACAGATTTGTCGAGGTTTTTGCGGGGTAGCTGTATACAATTGAATGACCCATCGGGTAATATAGGTATATGGATAGCTCCATTAGTGGATATAAACTCTGGTTTTTCACCTGTTCTGGAATTAAAATCACCACCTAACATAATATGCCCCTTATTACTGTACTGACAGATGAGGGCATCCAACTCTTCAAAGGGATCTAACCCTGCATTATGTTTCCAGTAAGCAGAGTTATCAGGCCTGAAGTATACAATACCAATAAAGAGGTCCTTTTCAAGATTAAGTGAAGATTTAGATATTTTGACCCATACCATGAGATCAGAATTAAAAACCACAGTAACTTCAAGGACCGATCTGTACAACAATGCTATACCACCACGTGGTCTACGGCCATTTATAGCCTGGTCCTTATTAAAATTTTTAAAACAATAACCAGGAATGTCAACATTAAAATCTGAAGACTGCCGAGTTTCAGTTAAACCAACGCAACTAAATTTACAAATCGACCTAATGAAATCTGGGTCATCAAGCTTTTTATCATCCAAACCTTGCACATTCCAAAAAGAACAGCTGAAACGTTCCATCAGGAAAATTTCAAATCAAAAATACAGTTGCAGATTTGCATGCAAACAATTATATCATAGCAGATGCCAATAATTCAATCGTATCCAAAATTACCCACTGAAAGGTATTAATAGTACATGACTAGCAGGGTGAGAATTCAAAATCAATTCCAATACAACCTACTATAACCGACTGTCACGATTAAAGGACAATACTGACCACAACTGATACTATTAATTTTCAATAATATACACGATATCATGCATGATGGTTGAACATCGGACTGGCTTTACACGACTGAGATATTTCATGAAATAGCCACGCTGGAACATTTAAATGTATCAATTTGATCGTGTGGAATCATTATTTCTAAGAAGTAGACCGTTCACTATCAATGACAGTTTTACCAGTTAGAAAGTGTGAGTAAAATAATCATGCAAGAGAGCAACTACATACATGTAGACAATTAACTGATATGGAGAGTCTTTTGCTCACAATAAGCATTCGGCACAAGCATGTGACTTTCAGTCTAGTACATGTATTGTATTGTGATTGAAAAAGAGTCACAATAAAAAGAATACTGCCCACAGTCAATAGTAATTATCAATATGATATTCTGTGTTGAGGTTAAACCTCCAACTGAATTTACTTGACTGAGATATGCTCAAAAAGTGTAACTTTTAGATAACATGAACCTCATGTGGAAACCGTAGCTCACAGAGGTTGTCACAAGAAGAGGTTGTCACAAGAAGAGTTTGGCACAACCCATTTGATATCGGGTATGGATAATGCACAGTATGTAACACAGCTAACACATAGAAGACAAGAGCTGAATCAGTTCCTGTACAACAGACTTTCTGGTAGACTGCTCAGGCGGCACTGACTGGGGTTTCACAAACACATTTGATGCATGAGTTGGGGGAACACCCAAGGACTTAATCTCAGATGGATTAACTGGGCCAGGAGCACAAGCTGGTGCACTGTAATAGGTATTCTGTATTGAAGGCCATTCTACGGCATATGCCGGATGTGAGGCGGGGGGGCTGTAATGCTGCTCGTGGACAGGCGCCTGAAGAACCATGGGGCTGCTGGAGAACACAGGTTGCTGTTTAGTGTGACTGTAAACAGATGGATTTTGGCTGTTCCAGTAATGTGGGTTGGAAAGTGACCTGTTTGGTCTGCGGTCAGTATCCCTGGAATCATTAGTATATCTGGGTAGACGTTGAGATGAATAGTCCATGCAGTATAGGCCTAGGCCTTGGTGACTTTTTTCAAAAATTTCACCGATTCGCTCCGCAACACTTCCTATCATGTTCTACATGACGAGACGTGAAAAACGAGACCCCACAACCCTACCGCAAATGTATAGAAGTGGGCTTCCCAGTAGGATAAACATTGAACCTATACCCCAGTATGGGAATATATATTTATATATATATGTCTATATGGGGCTATATCGTACTTTTTCAAAAATTTCACCGATTCGCTCCGCAACACTTCCTATCATGTTCT
>JAVTVY010050098.1:0-22363 GCA_036873755.1 Hanleya hanleyi | reverse complement strand
ACAATAATACTAGACCGGCCTCCGGAGGGACCGTCCTGGAAAGCGACTCGGCTCCCGTGAGTCCGGTCAGCCTTTACATACATCTCAAAGAGAAGGTGAGGGGCAGGGAAAACTACTTTTAACAGAACAGATATAATGTTAGCCTGTTTAACAGTTCCATCTCTTCTCTGCGTGATGGCCTAGCTGTCAATGTGTATCAGTGGTCGAAATATTCAAAATAGTCTACGTTGAAATATTCAGAATTCTGGATCGAACAGAAACGAAGAGGATATTTCTTTAGTTGTGTGCATTTTCATTGACCAGTGAAATTTGACTGACAAATATGCCGTCATCATTGATCTCAAAGGATATGTGACGTTTACATACGAAAAACTCCTTTGTGTGTGATGTTAATAAAGCCGATTTTTTTTCCACTCCAAAACTTGCCATATAAGATTTTTCTTGAAGTTTACATACTGAAATATGCCCTTCAAAAAAACTGAGATGCTCAGTTGCATCAAAATGGAGATATGATTGATCAAAATGTGCTCCCCGGCTTTTTTAGTATTTTTGGGCAAGGGCAAAAGAAGTAATATGTGGCACTTCACTCCTTTGCAGGTCACAAACCTCCATTGACGTTTTGGGGTCCAAGATTATTATCAGGACTTGACTTCCGGCGAACACTGATTGGCCATTATACCTGACTGGGCCAGAAATGGTCTGTGACGTATTTTAAAAAATTTCTATAATATTTGACTCTAAAATATATCAAAACCACCTTTTCAAATTTTAATCGGAAAAAAAATCTGGGCCAGTTTGATTGGCACCTCCGGAATTTGCCGTAATGGTGTCGGGCTGGATGACCCTATTTCTGCCGGTCTCATCTCGAAAAAATGGTGGGGAATGTATGCTGAATTTTCCATATGTTTGAGCGGAAAGGCCAGGCTACCTGGTGTGGTGGGTCATTTGTAGCGGCGAATATTAGGGAATATAATTTTCTCAAGATGTGCTCGGCCAATTTACTACATATTAAGTAAGCGAATATTTATTGGTGTGTGACCTGCAAGGGCGTCGGAAGCGGTACGGCAGGTACCGTACCACTTTTGCGCAAAAAAAACTTGTGCAATGAATTAACACCCCACTGCCTATAATAAGTATATCGGCTACGAATCTGTCTAGTTTACTTTACGAGACATATATTTCTCTGATTCAGCATCGCAGAAAACCACCATCGATTGCGCTTTCATGGTAAAAGGATTACGAAAGAACTACACTTCATTGTAGAGTGATTCTATTCACCAGAAATCGCTCTGAACGCTTCCGGGGCCCAGGCTGTCCCTCAACACTCGCCTGAAGTGCTATTATAGTACCCCTCTGATGATCGTAATGACACAGCTCCCAAAGCTGAATAGATATATTTTTTATCATTTAGAAAGTGATCGTATAACAGTATTTTCGTTATTTTTGGGATAACACTATCTTAGAATAGCACAAATTCTAGTGCTGAAAATTTGGTCGAGTCCCGTGCGGGATTCGAATCAGCTACCCCAGAGTCAGGCACCTAATCGCCAGCACTGTATGTCGGCGATCCTAAACCTGACTCTGGGGTCGCTGGTTCAGGCTCCGCACGGTTTCGGCAAATTTCAGCACTAAAAATGTGCTGACTAAGATAGTGTTATCCCAAAATAACAAGTTATGCAATCACTCGATAAAATATATCTATTCAACTTTTAGTACGTCAAGGAAGTATGTTCACTCAAGACTACCGGTCTGCTACCTCCCTGGCCTTTTTGTGAGAGGCCCATTGGCCGAGTGGTTTACATCGCCGACATACAGTGCTGGCGATTGTTGCTGACTTCCTGGGGTCATGGTTCGAATCCCGCACGGGACTCGACCAAATTTTCAGCACTAGAATTTGTGCTATTCTAAGATAGTGTTATCCCAAAATAACGAAAATGCTGTTATTATAGACATATTACATACATGTACCTGGTGGGTCTATCCTTTATGAACCTTTAAATGACACTAATACCCATCTCCCTTCAAAATCGCCGCCTTTGAATATACCCTACATGATATCACCCTCGGCACCAGGAGGGCAGGTTTGATAAGACCGTGAGTTTCCAGGGTGTAAAAACGTTGTTTAGAAAAGTTTTACAATTTGATTATCAGGGTAATCTTATCTAATGGTTAATACAAAAGACTGTCTCTTACTTGTTACATTAATTAGCATATGTATGGTACATTGCTTTGCTAATTATACATGTACTGGTATGGTATCTGATCTGACCCTTGTGTCTGGTTAATCAAGATACATAATGTATGGTCAGTTGAATCCTGTAATTAGGCAAAACAAAACTAGTAGAACTTGACCCAAGTTTCAGCCCCCTGGCTCAAGGGGGAAGAAGAAAAATAATTAGGGAGGCCATTTCGCCCCCCAGGCCAGGATAGGTCCCAAAAAGCCCAGGCCAGATAGGGTTAAAATACAGCTCTGTTGTCCCATTTTTGCAGATGTCGCAAAAGATCTACTTATACTTTGTTTCTCTCAAACGAGACCTTAACAATATATATGTAACTCCGAAGAATGATATCATGGTTAGAATGATCTATATTTCAACTTAATTCAAAGTCAATTTCAAGATACAAATTGAAGCAGGTGAGACATAGGATCTATATACACTAAGGACAGTGAACACTGTGCAGACTAAAACAAGACTATACAATACGTGACAAAACAATTAAACAGCTCATGGCGTTAATATGAAGTTCATAGGGTCAATGCTGATTGGAACTCACTATCTGAAGATTAAAACTTCCCGCGAGGCACAGTTCTAATTGCCAATGCTTCTTTATATAATAAAACACTGTCCTTAGTGTATATATATCCTATGTCTCACCTGCTCCAATTTGTATCTTGAAAATGACTTTGAATTAAGTTGAAATATAGATCATTCTAACCATGATATCATTCTTCGGAGTTACATATATATTGTTATTCGTAAAACTCCTCTGTGGCACAAATGGATAAACGAGACCTTGACTCGATTACTGTCACTGGATATCTGCACATGCATGAATGTATAAACTGAGACACATGATCTCGTTGCATTATTACACTCCAGCTTGATGAGAGGTGAAGCCTGTTGTCCTGAATTGGTAAACCGAAATCCATCCGTATTCATTTATCACAAATTCGCTATGGTAAATCCACTCCTCCTTTTCTTTTAAAGCCAAAAGTTGTATATTTCATCTGTAATCCGATCGAAACCTGACAATTTCGACATATGAGACCAAGTCATGCCACTTTTTATACGACACAGCAACCACCTTCGAACCGGATAACTCTCTTCCTCTGCTAATGATTTCGGTCATGATGATCAAAACACTTCAAAGCAAAATTATTAATCTACCCAGTATTTATAAGCCACTGGTCTATATTCAGATGCTATACAGGCTGTCTTTTATTCCTATGCTAATACAGCATCGTCATAATGGAAATTTCGCGTTTACTATAGGTCTCGACAAGTGGTTGGCCGAAATTTATAAACTATCGCTGACAAAAGATTATTTTCCAGCACGTGTTGTAAAGGAACATGGCGTTGTATGTGCGTAGTTGCATTGGCAATAAAGTTACATAACCCGATAGAATTATATTGAGCCAATATGACAGGATGGCGATCAAGTTCGGGACCCATATCCAGTGTAGGTAGGGCTTAGGCTCATTACCCGATACTTCGGTCAGTACTTAGTAGACATTCTAATTTGGTCCCTTGTGATGATTCTATCTTTATAAAGCTTCTCATCTATATTTGCAATATGCCCTGAATTTCGTAAATATCAAGGAACAGAATGATCCACTAATATAAACAATCTTTTATTATGAACGATAAGCAGATCCAGTAGTAGATTACATCCCAAAACCTATAGGCTCTAGTTAATAACGCGACTTAACTTGGGTACACGCCGAAGTTTTGGGTCCAGTTTCAGCAATAGAACGGCCATTTTATATAAGTGACTGTGACGTTGATCCATGACCTGTGTCTTTTGAGTCTGTTGCCATAATGTTGTTTTTCGTAATCTAACGGGGAGCTTAATACATTAGCTTGCTTGATATCGATGCTAGGTAAAATTATAATTCATAGGTGTTGTTATGACTGGTTTTGCTTAGGAATATTTCGTGGCAAAATTCCTACGCAAATCATCTGCTAGTGAGTGGTCATAAATGAGACTTACGGTTGAAGAACTTTTTTTTCGAATTTATCCGGAGTTACTGTAGAATTTCATTAGGATGCTCAGCATGGTCGATCGGTAGCAGATTGTCAAAGTGATCCACACTTCAAACTTATCCTAGAAAGCCCACTATAACTGGTCGCCGTTTTGTTGCATCACTAGTCAGTGAGATTGGAAAAGGAAGCGGGCCTATATATCTTGTTTTCGCGGAAATTTTTATGGATTTAACAGTAATTTATCATTTCTTTCTGTGGAAACTAGATCTGCTCCATCTGCAAAACTCGTTTTGAGAAAGGCTGGAGCCAGCACATGGCAAGTCTTTGCTGATATCTGAACAATGGTATCGATTCGACATGACCAATTAATTTCAGAGTATTTAATAAAGTTTAGTAAGACACAGTGCCTCCCAGCTCACTGGCAAAGAAAATACAAACTATATTTACTTATCCCATGCACTGTGCATTGACCATCGTACAATTTGTAGTACATTAATTGATCAGTATTCTTAATCCATATGATCAGTATTCGTAATCCATATATCTTCAACCAGGGGTCACACTTGCGCAAGAATGCCCCCACCCCCCGCGAGAAACTCTGCTGGCTTGTGAGGTCATGCTAGGACCGTTTACATAGGCTTACCACTAGGGGAGAAACGAGAATTTGAGCACCAGTTTGGAACAGCGTTTTGGGGGTAGTCGGCAACAAAATAGATGGTTGTCCAAGCTTGAGGCTTGACGAATCAAACCTGATTAAACAATAGTCGCCTCAGGCGACGACTTTGGACAGATGGCTCACAAGGCTACCAATATGTCAGACAATTGTCAGCGCTATACAGGTATGAAGCAATTGTCGGAACACCCTCCAAGAAAAAGGAAAACCATTAGTTCGGGATACGACTTTCCAAAAGTTTCGAATCCAATTCAGGTAAACAGAAATTATGACTGAAAGAAACAAACGACCAGAAACCTGGAGTGGGGAAACGCTAAGAGAGGCTATCAAAGGCGGAAAACCCGAGCATGCTTTATTTGTGACTCACACGACAACTACTGTAGGCAATTTCCATACAAAGATACCATGCAGTAATATGTCACAGAGAGCATATAGGTCAGGGAAACCCAATACCCATCAACACAATAAGCCAAGGGGTGACGGATACACTACAAATAAAATGATCCATATGCGCAAAAAAAAAGTTCAGTTTGCAAAATATTGACGCTATATTGATCCAATATATTGCATGGCTTGCCATCGGCTCGTTTGTACCGCGACGGCTCACCTGACTGCCTGAGAAGCTTGGACACCGGCCCATTCTTCCACCACAGTGAATCATTAATCCACAATGAGCCAAAATGACGATGAACATTTTTTGACTCGTAAGTGATGCACCACTGGATCACAGAGATGGATACATGATGATCTCCCCTGATTGGAAATTGCATCACCAGTGACTCACCTTGAATATACATGTACAGTATAAAACAATGTTGTAAAGAGTAACATTGTATCTTTATTTCTGGATCATAGATCCAAAAATCTTTATTACTGGATCATCGATCCAATAATGATGGATCGGTGATCCAACAAGGACAGAACACTGCATGCCAACAGAGGGCAGCGAGTGTCCCAGATTTGTATCAAAAGATCAGTGAATTTTGACAATACAATCAAGTATCCTGTGTGCCTTTATGTGGATGCTCACATCCATTTCTCATGAAGATGTCTATCGTCTAATGCTCTTGAGAAGTTAATAAGAATGTAAATTTTCAGTGATTAGCATTTCAATTGGAAAAAGTTCAGCACTTCAGAAAATACTTTCCTATCATACTGCTTTTAATGGTATTTTGAATGATTAATTTATTTAGATAAACAGACAAAATTCCTCCAGTATCATGCTAATCCAGTATTACATAAATCAATCATGGTTATTGAGAGAGGAAAGAAAGTGGTCTCGCTTTATCATCATGTATTCCTTCTGTCTATGTATATTGGTGCTGTGTTTCATAGAAGGGAAGGGGAAAGGGGGGGGGGGGCATTTTGTTTAAATACCGCATTGGAGGAAATGTACCAGATTGAATGAGGGAGGGGGTGGTACACAGAATTTCTTGGTACCTTACATGTAAGGGCATCCAAATATCATAATAATTGTTTGTAATTATTAGGCTATGAGAAAACACAATATTATACAATATTGGCTGTCATGGCTGCAGGAGACATCCACTTTCAAAGTCCAATCCAGGGCAGCATGGTTTTACTTACCAGACCGAAGAGATCGATCCATAAACATAGATAAAATTCATGATCAGTTTTCAAATTTCAAGTACACTGATTGAAAACTAGAGAATTTAGAACTGTTAATATTATGTATGTTATGGGAAAACATAATATATTGGCTATATCAGCACATAGAATATAACATACCTACATGGAACGAAATAGCTTTACTGTCCAAACTGAACTGCTTCATAAACATAGATGGATTTCTAAACTTGATTTCACATTACTAGCTTAAAGGTTTATAATTTAAGAATTTAGTACTGTTTCATTTGTACTATATAGCAGATACAATTTTCTCGTTCATTATTGCAAGGAATTGCTTTATTGCACACAATGTAATTCTGTACTAGATTTTCAAATTTCCATTTGGCTGAAAATTAGAGAAGTTCTGTTTTATTTTCCACTGTTTCATAACATAAATGTAAATCTGGATTAAATATTATGTTACCACTCTGATAAATAGGGAGATACATGTATCACCTAAGTGAACACTCGTTTTTGAAGAGATCACGTGCATCCTTTTTTAATCATTGTGCAAATTAACATGATATACCCTCTAAATGTATCGGGTATTCCGATGATGGAATGTTGGCATAATCCAATTAATATAGTTTTGTCATGTTTGCATTTAGAAAATCAAGTTATCTTCACTCTAGTCAGCATTTTGCAGACAAATGGGCACCGCAACTGATAGCTTCTGTAGATTTGTAACGTTTTATAATTTCTGTAAGTCAGCCCCCTGACTGCCAAACAAAATATACCATGCTCGTGTAATAGTAACTTGAACTGATGTACATGTAACTCATATTTTTGTTACCAATAATCTTTTCTTATTATTAAGGGACTAAGGGAGACAACCCATTTTTCGAAACATGTAACTTACAACGACATGAAAGATGCCAGAATTATTAATATAAACATTGATCCAGTAGTAAGCCAACAATAATTACAAAAATGAACTCCGCTTTCTTAAAAGCTTGATGATCCAAAAAAGTCGTCAATTTGACTCGATAATCCAAACTGTTTTTTAACTTGACTCAATGATCCACTAAATGACAGCACTGGAAATCTTGATATCTTGGCTCATATTGTTGGCTCAGTGAGACAGCATTATTGACTCACTACTGGATCAAAGTCTTATCAAGGCAGATTACATACAAAAAATTATATGAATCAGTTTTGGATCATCAAATGACTCTGCTATATAGCTCACCAATGGCTCATGTGTGGTTCATTCATTGCATATGCTACGAAACATTGGATCAAACTGGATCAAATTATTTGTAGTGTAGGAAGAGGCTTACTGAGATTGCCAAGGAGATGAGTCATCTACATAAAGTTTCCGTAACTATGAAAAGTAAAAGCATCAATGCGAGAATAATCAATTTTACATTTCCGGGAGCCTATATTCAAACTTGGCTTAGAGCCCTTTATGCTACAATTTCCAATTTGTTTCAGGTAAATTTCCGGAGATGAAAGCTGAATGGCGATACATGTTATACAGTTTATATTCAGATAAATATGCACTGATGCAGACAGCTAACTAAGCTCATAGAAAGAACTTTAACGTGAAATAGTATTAGGACAAGTTCTTACAATGCTGTCCCTTTACTATTGGAAACTTTGATCACTCACTGAAACATTAGCAACAAAATCTTGCCTTCGCACTCCAACCAAGACAAACACGTTTCAGTCCAGAAAGACAGATATAATATATACATGTAAGCTATGTCTGGTCCAAAGTTGAGAGCTTCTATCAGTATAGATATTTGGTTAGATATTTCAACAATCTATAATGCTGGCGATTATGAAATAACAAAGTCATGGGTTACAGGGATTCCTGTACTGTTTGTTGAATATGAATATATCATTAATCGTGATAAAGATATCCAAGATAGTGCATACACTCAAAATAAAATTCCGTTTACTCGAACGGAAAAAATCCGTCCCCAGGGAATCAAGGGAATATTCCGTTATTGTAACGGATTCCTATTTTTAACGGATTCAACGGATTTTATTATCCGTTAAATTTAACGGAAAAGTCCGTCCCCAGGGAATCGAGGGAATATTCCGTTATTGTAACGGATTCTTATTTTTTAACGGATTCAACGCTGGGCCCTTGCTGGTAACCGGAAATTTATTAAATTTTATCCCATGCAAACTGGGTTTATATTGAGTGGACTTTTTCACGTAACTCTAATGTCCGAGTTAAGAGAAAAATCCTCTCAGTATATAGATCATCGGAATCGTTCGTAATATCCAATGTTTAATGATTTTAACTCAAACCGCATTGATATTGACTGCGCTGATTAACTCTCATGTGGTTTTTAATTCAGTGCTTTCTCTTTGTCGAGGAAGAAATTAAAAAAAATTTAAATGCTATCGATCGGACAGAGTCGGACATGTTTGGCATATAATTCCGATATTGCTCATTAATCGCAAACGTAATTATACATGCAGATAAATTTTAAAATTACAATTTCCTGCTCATAAAAGTAAAACAAATGAGTAGGTACATTCAAGTTAGATAACTCTTGGTGCGGTGATGCCCACGACGGCCCGGTGTGGTTAGGTTAATGTGGAGATGCCTACACAGCCCAATTCAGAATGTGGGCTTCCCAGTACTTAACCCACTTGGGGCCAGTGTAGGGTTGCCCATGCCCCCACAGCCCGCGACATGCCCACGTTTGCCCAGGTGGGACCAATAATTACTTGCTGACTGGGATATTCCGTTGATGTAACGGATGAGTCCGTCAGTGCAATACAACAACGGAAGATTCCCTTACTATAACGTACTATTTCCGTTTATATAACGGATTAATCCGTTAAAACTACCTAACGGATAGTCATACGTTAAATTTTAACGGATTATTATTTTGAGTGTATACAATGTATGTGTGTGGTAATATCTTATTAATATTGCTAATGATCTAAATCATACATATTTCCGAATAAAATAATCCGACTTATAGAAAAGCAGACAGAACGACATTGAAACACCTTAAATAACTGGATGTCTAAACGAATAAATACAGAATGAGACAACTAATCGATTTCGCTTTGAACAGCTTTAGCGATGTCGTATACATTGTTTGTCACCGGGTTGTTGACTGTACCACTGGTTGACCCATCCGGACTAAAGACTGGAGAACTCGCGTAATCATAATCACTTCTATCGTGATATGCGTCGCTGTTTGCCGAGTCCTCGTGATCCGTCGTCGTTCGATGCAGTCGATTGTACGCATCTTCATTAGCCATATCTGGTCCAGAAGGGGTGAGTCTATGCAAAATGTCGTATGTATCCGTATGAGGCGAGGTATCTTTGTCCGCATTAATAGCGTCATCAGTATTGTCATCACTCCCTAGGGACACGTGATCATAATCACCTGGACGAACGGCAGGAAATCGTGCAGATTCTCCATGGACGTGACTGTAGTGGTCATGCAAGCTTTGACCCTCGCCCATCGTGGTAGGTTTCGCGTTTTTGACTACTTTAGTATACAACTGGCTGATGTTATCGTCATCTCGAGTATTTGACCAGTTGTCGTGAAAGTTTTCTTCTGGTTGTGTCGTAGATTCGCTGGAATCAGCGTTGTTATTTCTGGAATATCCTTTATCTGCCAGAATATGTGACGGGTGCGTGTTGTTATATGCAGATTTTCTTCTCCCAGTAATCCTAAACAATAGAAAATGACATTAGTGTTGCTAAGATATATAGTTTGACTTGAATTATGACAGAATACAGCTGCTTCGCATCCATTGTCAACAACAATTGCATGGTTTTATGGGAACAATAGATATCGTCGGTTTCGTGTCATTGTGCTTTGGAACACTCTTTTATCTACTCCGAAATGACGAAAAATGAATCAAGACGATTAAGACGAATCTGCCGTTAAATCCGTTTCTCAACTTCTAACTGACATCATAGAATTCATTCATCACCAGTCCCACCGTGATCTGTAATCTATTATCGAATACTTTTTTTTAAAACGATGCTTCGTCGACAAGAATAAAAGGAGAGGGTGTATGAACTATACAGAGGACGATGAATGTATCGGGGATTGTCATATTCTAGAAGGATAGAACTATCCTGAGAGCAGCTTGATATATACATATAAGGATGAATACGTTGTGCAGCTCTAGTTTATGCCATGTGTAATGTGACCCATGATAGACATAAAACAGCTGCAAAAGAATATATTATTTAAAATTGAGGCAATGAGACGGTACAGTGGTAACATTTATATTTGGAACACATCCATCAAAGAACAATCATATAGCATTTACGGCCTGCCTTCAGACATAACATTGAAGATATCTGTGATTTACAGGGCATTTCGTTTGCGATCATCAAGTTTTAGTCATCTGATCGTTAAGAGCATACAAACACCATGTCATAGCTAGGTATATATATATAGATACAGGACTAGAACCATATATCTCACCGTTTTTTGTAAAAGTAAACAACTACGAGAATTATACCGATACCAGCCAATCCGCCAACAACTCCGCCGACAATTGCTCCTGTATCTGAAACAAAACGGAAGTTTTCTGTTAGTTCTGACACAGCATCACTGGAAAATGTTCTGATTCGTTGGTAGAACTCTTCTTTAATTCTACGAATCCGAAGATATAGCAGAGCATACTATTACACAGTTATCTGCTCGATTTTCGGAAATCTTCGTCAATTTAAAGTATTGGAGCCTCTTTCCAAAGGAAAAGTTGTCGACATTGTTGGCCACATCGACATTCTATCTCATAGCAAAACGAACATTGAGATGATAAATACATTAAACACCATCCATACAAGGCTGGATTTATAGCTGGTAACTGAGGTTATACAACCTATCATCTGCCCACTACGTTAACAAGTTTCCTACAGGAAGTAAATTATGTTGGGAGAAATATTGGGCTGCCATTTCAAATAATTCCGATGCCGAAGGTTTATAGATACTTAAAAACTAATAAACGTCTAGCGGAAGACCAAGATGGCAAAAGACACATCCCATACAGACAAATATCATATTCTAGAATGTCTATACAACTATTCCCACTCAGGACCTTATCGAACGCCTTATTACACGGCTTTAACATATCCAGTGGCACCAAATATCAACATCGAGTAGGTACACTAATGGCTATAAATTGTACACTTTTGGTTGACTTAACTCTATACTGATATGAATACGCCCTTATGCAGATATTGTCAAAAGAAAATAGTCTCAAATCATGATCCTTCTCATTCACTAAATGTTACAGATGCTCTTCTCGCTTTGGATATTCCCTGTATAAGCGACACTGTGAAGTATAAAGACATTACCACCTCCCCTCCTCTTCCTGTAGTTGATGAGGATACCACTGATAGTCCAGATGGGAAAACATAATTTGACCCATACTTTGACAACAATAAACCGGGTTTACTCTCACATCGAATGTACGACAAAGGAGACGATTACATATGATGTATACATATTTTGCCTGGGACCATTTGCTAGACTTTGCCATTTCAATAATCACAAAGGAACGTTATTGCAGACAATCAAACGCCTCCATTCTAAGTTTCTCGGATTCTGTAATCGCACACTGAGCGCACACTATCTCCGGCGGTACGTTTGATACCTTTTAGTTGATTCCGCTTAACCCGGGCCTTTTGACCGTTTGAACAGTGACACAAACAAAGACTGACAATGATGCATTATACTCTAGTTAAGAATACAGTGATAATAGTTTTACGAACAGAACCTCGTGAGGTCTTGCCGCCATCATTGGAAACTGGTGACCGTTTCTCTCTTACAAGAAACATACTTGTTTTCTTTCAGTCTCATTTTATGTATGTTTGAAGCAGGTGATCGCTGTCGAAAACGAAAGGTCTTTAGATTGGTTACGCGGAAATCCTTTACGAGACGACGGCTGAATAATGAATATCTGATCTGACGCCTATATTTACGTTCAAGCTCAGTAGTATAGAAAACACGGGAAAGGTCTTATTGACCCCTTTGCACTTAAACTTGAGGGGTAACTCGTGATTTCCCGAAAGAATCCGACAAGGGGCGCCACCAGTTCAAGGCATGTCCGGACATGTACTGGATTGCATCATCCTTGGCTGTGTGCCAAGTATTGACGACTATAGTTCGGTTAACCTTTGACCTGTGTATTCCTCCGCGGGGATGAGGTCATATCTGGCGGTAATGCGGTCGCCTCCGCGGAGAAAAAGTAGTCCCTAGATAAAATGGTCCGATGGGGTCGAGTGAGGTATCAAAGTGAAGCTTAGGGGAGGGGGCATCTAATGGGCTGGGTGCAGGATTGAAATAGCGGCATGATGCGCATGCGCGGTGGCCCAAGGGTATGAACATAGACGTTTTGGGATCTAGGGGAGTCCGTAATGGGCCGATAGAGTTGTATGACGTATCAAAGTGAAGCATTCATGAAGGGGCATCTGACTGGTCTAGGGGTTTGGGCGTTGTCACCAGTCTGCGCATGCGCAGACAGGGAATTATGGGAAAAGGGTATGGAAATACACGTTTTGGGCTCTAGGGGAGCCCCTAGTGGGCCGATTGGGTCGAGTGAGGTATTCATGTGAAGCACACATGAGGGGGCATCTGCCTGGACTAGGGGTTCGAGCGTTTTCACCATTCTGCGCATGCGCAAACAGGGAATTGTGGGAAAAGGCTATGCAAATACACGTTTTGGGCTCTAGGGGGGCTACTATGGGTCCGATTGGGTCGAGTGAAGTATTAATGTGAAGCTTATGTGAGGGGGCATCTGACTGGACTAGGGGTTCGGGCGTTGTCACCATTCTGCGCATGCGCAAATAGGGAATTGTGGGAAAAGGCTATGGAAATAGACGTTTTGGGATCTAGGTAAGCCCCTAGTGGGCCGATGGAGTTGTATGCGGTATTAATGTGAAGCTTATGTGAGGGGGCATCTGACTGGACTAGGGGTTCGGGCGTGGTCACCAGTCTGCGCATGCGCAGACAGGGAATTGTGGGAAAAGGGTATGGAAATAGGCGTTTTGGGATCTAGGGTAGCCCCAAGTGGGACGATTGGGTCGAGTGAGGTATCCATGTGTAGCACACATGAGGGGGCATCCACCTCGGCTAGTGACTCGAGCGTTTTCACCATTCTGCGCATGCGCAAACAGGGAATTGTGGGAAATGAGTATGGAAATAGACGTTTTAGGGTCTAGGGGAGCCACTAATCGTCCGATGGAGTTGAGTGAGGTATCGTTGTAAAGGATACGTGAGGGGGCATCCGCCTGGTCTAGTATCACGTGAAACTGACGTCATTCTGCGCATGCGCAGTAGACAAAATGTATGGACATGGGCGTTTTGGGGTCTAGAGGAGCCCCTAATGGGCCGATAGAGTCGTATGAGGTATCCATGTGAAGCTCTTGTGAAGGAGCATCCGCTTGGGCTAGTGTGTCGTCCGTGGTCAACATTCTGCGCATGCGCAGACCGGGAATTGTGGGAAAAGGGTATGGACATAGACGTTTTCGGGTCTAGGTTGTCTATTATGGGTTCGAGGGAGTCGTATGAGGTCTTATTTTGAAGCTCTCGTGAAGGAGCATCCAACTCGGCTTATGGTTCGTCCGTGTTCAAGAGTCTGCGCATGCGCAGTCTGGCCGTAGTATAGAAATATACACATGGGAGTGTGTTTGGGGTACTTAACCTCATATGTGTCCATGGTTGTGGTTGGGTGGTGCGGGTTCTGCGCAAGTGTGTGTGTGTGACGTCACTTCGGGTTTCACTAAAACTACCTTCGAACACAGAAGAGTTCCAATTTTTCCTTAGCCTAGGGCTTATCCATTCTTCCGAAGCATACATGTATAAAGGAGGGTCTCCGACAATATTACCATCTATTTCCCTATGTGAAATTTCCAGTGGGGAGCCCTCAGTTTTCCACAGAACCGTATTGGCACGAAGAAACTTAATAAATATATTAAACTTAATCTATAGGTGTTGGACGAGTCTCCACTCGCCGTCTTCCTGGTCTTTACCCACACCTCGTACCCCACTTCACGCCACCTGTTGCTCTTGTAACTTGTAACTTCTCGGCAAATGTTGGAATGCCCACTCTTAACCTAGACCAAACCATGCACTTGGTCTGTGAGCTGATTTCATGGGCTCTCTATTTTACTGCAGTGCTCTTGCATTGTTTTCTGGGCATTGATGGGTTACATTTGATTCCATCCTAGGCCACTGATTGGCCAGTTTCTCAACCCATTCATGGGCTGAATCCACACATGTCCCACATGGGGCATTCATGCTCACACAGAAAACACGCAAGACAGATTTTTGAGATCTCATTTTTTTATTCAGTGAACATCAACAACGTGAGAACAACCACGTGAAAAAACTGAAGCCGGAACAGGGGGCTTTACGTGAAAAAATTTAAGCCCAGAACGGGACTTGTACATTGAAATGAGCGGCAGCCCAGTCATATACGAGTACATCTCGGTCCTCGGCCTTGGGGTACTCGTCAAACATGTGGACGATCGTCTGCATGGAATGTCCCCGTCATCGATGGTACAGGTAAAACAAGCAATATTGTCCGCACACACTACTGGTCAAGCTTTGCAACGTTTTGGTATTCCAACACCACGTCTCTGTGCCTTGAGCCATGAAGTCTGTTAAATCGGGATGGAGGGGCGGTAGGCCGTACGGGTCAAAGTATTCGCCCCGCTCTTCTGTCAAGTACACGGCCACCCAGTGTTGACCGGGTCGATCCATCGGGTCTGTATTCAGGACGTAAGCAGCGGGATACACATGGTCTAATGGGAACACGTCTCGGGCGAACACTCCTTGAAATACCATGCGTGCCCCTGGGTCATTCTCCAACACGGTGCGTATCTGGTCTGTATCCATGTTAGGTGGCAAAGTCACACAGGACGTTACGGCTTCTATCGATTTGAATAATGTTGTCAAACTCAGCGTAGCAAATCACATTGATGGTTTTCGGTAAAGGTGTCCCGAAATGCAGTTCCAAGCGTAAGTTGCCTTTCTTGACGAGACTCAGTTGATGATCGTTGTCTAAGGTGGGGTCAGATCGAAACAGAACAATGTGTATCCTTTGCCGAAATCGTCTCGACTGATCATATTTCCCTCGTCTTGGTTGATTTGGCCAGTTGCTGTGAAGAGGTTCAGATAGCTCCGGATGTAATTGTCCGTTCCAAAGTTAGGTTGTAAGGGCCGTGCCGGTACCTGTTGACCATCCACATGCAGGGCCACGAAATTGATGTTGAACGCTTTTAGGTTGAACGGATTCCTCGAGAGTGTCCCATTATAACTGACGTTCTCCACACAAGCTAGGGTTAAACGCTTGGGCAAATCCCCCAGGAGCAGGTTTTCTTGATTGACAATCATATTCCCTTTAGGGACGGAAAAGACCTTGGTCTGTACTCGTCGAATCGGGTACTGGGCTGGTTTTATCTCCAAGGCTCTGATGTGCCCCAACTGTACACCTGGGCTCGGTTTCACTTTGCGTACAAACAGACTTGCCTCTTGGATGACAATGTTATACTCGAGGTCCTCATTCGGGGCCATCAAGGCAAACACAGGCGTTGCGCGCACTAGTCGTATTTTGACAGGTACTCCATTCAAGAGGTATCGGTCCTGCATGAATAAGTCCGCATGCAGACGTCCCATCATATCGACCGATTGACTCTCTGCTGTGAAATCCACTCTCTCCGTGTAGCCGGCATTATCAGGACTCGCTTCCATCTTGCCTGGGGTATCTCGGTAGAACAACGGGGCTGTCAAATACGACTTTTAGCGTCACGCCCGTAGGATAACAGTGTTTCGATGTAGGCTCGGTACGGGTACGTGTTCGTTGAGGCGCTCACCAGTTTATCACTGAGGGCTATATCCACTTGCTGGAATAGCGAATGAAGCCAGAGATTCACTGGACCCATGGGTGCATCTGCTTTGAGGACAGACCCATCTTTGTTGGTGATTTTAGCTTTCACATATAGGTACGTATGGGCTAAATCCAGGTAGGTCGTATCTGCGTTGGTGATGGTGAATTCAATGGGGCCTGTGGCTGTAATGCTGGAAAGGGGCAGATGTTCCACCCATTGGCCCTCTTCGGCACTGGTCTGAGTAGGTGGGACGGTCCATAAATCAAATTCACTGTTTGTAGAAGGACACGACTCGGCGTGGATGAAAGCCATCTTTAAGAAAAGATATCCTGGGTCTTCGATGTGCGTCGTCGCTGGGTCGGTCGTCGACTGGTGCGTGGTCTCGGTGGGGCAGGTCTTTTATTCCCTACGGTGCGTTGTGCTTTGGTGACCAAGACGCCTCCCGCTTCTTTGGCTCGGCGTTTCAGTGCTTTTTTGGGTGCCGCACCGCCCAAGACATCACCCGCGACTTGCAGTCCACTGCGTACCGCTTGTTTGCCGATCGCTTTGACCCCACGCGTCACCAAGGGGAGGAACGTTTTGACGATGCTCCCAAGTATGTTCCCCAGTCCATGTCCTCGTTGCATCCGTGTACCTGCAAACACCCGAAAGCTACCCCCGGCCTGTTGGGTATAATAGTCCATATAGCTGCGTGCATCGCACTCGTAAGGCACCTTCATTATGCAAAGTGAACCGCTCGGACTTGACAAAAATGAAGTGTCAGCACCACTTTCCCACGCTCGAATGCGATCGCTTGACCGGTGTCGTCTCTTATATCGATGACGATGGAGCTAATATCGGTCTGACTGACCGGTAGATACACGATATGCCTGAAACTGTGGGTGACTTGAGGTCCATACGTGCCTTTCACCGGGCAGACGCGCAGTAGAGGTACGTTGCTGTCGCCGACAATGTGTGCATCGACCACGTCCGAGTAGATGTACAGGCCATACATACCACCACGCATGTCCATCGGGATGTGGGCTCTCTCACCGGTGGGGCCAGCGTACCCCCGTAGATGGAGACCCAGCATTTGCTGTAGGGTAGGACTGAGTTCGACACTCACGTTGGGGCTGAGCGTGAGATTGGCCTTGTCGTTGTGTGCGTTGTAATCGAAGTCCACATGATTTTGAAGGGAAAAGATTTTATGGGTTTTGAAGTATTCGTGACGTCTCGTAGAGACTTATAATGCATCAGACTTCTCAGGCCACCCATGAACTCCTTGGGGGTATCGTATTGACCTTCGGGTAGTTTGAGTCGAGTTTCTTGTCCTTCGTAGGTCACCTCGTACCATACTTCATTGGCTCGCACGTTGTACCACGAGTAAGGGTATTGGATATCCACGAGTCCACATTCCCAGCGTCCAGGTAAATGCAACGCTTGCGGTAACTGGGTCACGTACTTGGTCAAGGTGTTGTCAGGAAACACATCAGCCGAGCTGTTACTGGGTAGTGTGAGGTAAAACATGACGACTGAGCTTTCCTGCTGCTGCTGTTGGTTTTAATACTTCTCCCAGCCCTTGGGTGCTAATCGTCGTGGTGGTCGCGGTGACTTAGCTCTTGGTGGTTGCAAGGGGTGGCGTGGTAAAAGGGGTGAAAAAGTAGGTGCCCGCCGTGGTGGTGATTTGGGGGGTGACTCCGGTTCCCAAGGTTGTGGTGAGAGTCGTGGTGCACGACTGGGTGATTGCATAAAGGCCCAGCGCTGGGGGTTTCCCACCAATTATTGTGGTACATGCATGTCTTTCAAGCCTTGAGCGAAGACCTCCCATCCTCGAGGATCCGTGTGCGACCTGCGTTGACGCATCAGGTCATTCACTAAATCCGTCATGTGGGTACCGGGGACCACCTGATTCTGTACCAGGAGTTCACCTTTATCATTCCAAGTCATGTTAGGATTCTGTTTCATTCATTGTAATACCAGGCCAGCTTGTTTCTTGAACGATGCAGGTACACTCTTCAGGACTTCGTCTTCGACCCACTGTGGGGCTGTGGGTGGTACCCCTGGTAATGGTGGCTGTTGGAGCGGTGCTGAGGTTGGTGGTGGTGGTGCTGGTGCTGGGGTAGAGCGGGTTTTGTATTGGTCCATGAACGTCATGTACCGCTGAAGCGTTTCGTTGTACTGTTGTACTTTCTCACTGTCGCTTAACCCCGGTCGTTGTAAGACCTGACCCATCTCTTCATCGAGTGTGTTTATCGTCTTCACCGTAGAGTGTACGGGGTACGGTGATTGGAGGGTTTGAAGGAGCCGAGGTTCGACGAGGACCATTTTTTTCGTGTGGTTCATTGTCGGCCGAACAGTCCACCCAATACTAGACCCAACACGGAAGCCGCCAAGGGTGCTAAAATGGCTCCGAGAAAGCCGCCTTGCTGTAACACCTTTTTCTTTTGTGTTTGAGAGATGTGCTTCTGGACTAAGGTTCGCAGACCTGTCTTATGCTTGGCCAACTTCGCCTTCTGAGCCGGAGTCAGTGGTACGTTCCCTTTTAAGATATTGAGTCCAATCTCACACAGACAGCACACGAGAGCAGGGTCTGCGCCGCGTACAATGGTTCGAACCAACTCGGGTGGAGCCGTCTTCAATACACGGAGCGTCGGAGCATGCTTCCGGACTCGAGCAGACATCATGTACAACTGATGCTAGAACCCACAACCCCGCCCTTTTTATCTACCTACCTCGTGAATATTGAACAGAGACAAAAGTCAACCATGATGTGATATTCATTCTTTTATTATCCCCAACATCAAACACACACCCCAGCTGCGGGGGAACCACTGTGGGTGTGTTTACATTATTTTTGCATGTACACGTGGTGGGTCTCTCCGGGAAAGATACCGGTCCGTAGGCGAAGGTGGTCGGGAGTGGCTTGCTTCAGGTCGAAGAGCATATACCCGTGCTGAAGCGTTGTCGCATCTTTAAAGGCTTCCAACGCAAACGCAGTGCGTCCAGGGTACATCTGTCTCGTCAGGTGCAGTACTTGAGTGGTATCTCTCGGGTTTTTGAAGACCACCAGGTAGTGAGCATTTAAGCTGATGTTCCGATGTTCTTTGTTTTTATTGAACAGATTCTGCACAATGTAGATGATGCTGAGACGTCGATGATGGCTGCCTTTGGTAAAGAGTTGGGTGACCCGCGCATCCGTCTCCGCCATGAGATCATCCAGAACCACCAAGGTGTCCGGTTACAAATCGGCCAGGTTGGGGAGCCCTTCCACGAACGTGATGTGGGGCATTGCTGCATACGCTGCCTGCCATTCTCCATAACACCACACGACTCGGGCAATGGGTGGAGTAATCATGCTGTCGGCGTGTTCGAGGAGCTTCCTGACGAAATGCGTTTTGCCGGAACCCGTCGGTCCTGCGATGACGCAGGTGAAGGGGTGTTGCCACCGAGGGTCCATGGTTGGAGGTGTATCCGCTGTTGTGGTAACCCGCTCTTGTAAATTTGGTACGAGTGAACTGGAGTGGTAGGTACAACGTCGGTCGTCCTTGTCTGTTCACTGTCAGGGCTGATGGTGGTGAGTGCAACTTTGGTCGTCGTTGTCTGTTCACTGTGAGTGATGAAATCCGGTGGATTTTCAGACGTCGTGGGTGCACTTGGTGTAGGTGTTGACTCTATACTAGCTGTAGCCTGTACACGGGGTGTGGTGGAGGTGATGACTGGGCTCGTTTCGGTCACGGGATGGACTGGTGCTATCTGTAGACTGTTTTGACTGGCGGATGGTGGTTGTGTCTTTGATGGGATGAGTAGAGTGCTGAGATAGGCTACGTCGTAAAACACACCTCCGTACAACACACTCAGCAGGGTTAGCACTATCACTACAAAGCCCACTTGTGCTTTGCGCCTTTTGGGCAACGCTGTGTTCAGAGACGGTTGCACCGTGTTCATGGTCGAACGTGGAATGAAGGATGACGGTAGTGGTGTCTGGCTTTATAGTCGTTTCACCTGGTTGGCCGCGACCCAGGAATTGAAGGAACTGGGCCAGCCTTGCCATTTCACGAAATGAAATGGGATGCCACGTCGACGTTCCGTTTTCAAAATCTGCTCCACCGTGTAGTAGTCTTGCTTTGTTTTTACGACAGGTTGTAATTCCAGCTCGTAAAACGTCCCCAGCAACGGTTCCCCTTAAAGATCTTCCAGTTCATAGACTCGCCGCTGTCGGGGTAGGCGCCGTTTAACCAGGAAGTGCTCATCGCTCCAGTTGGGCAAGTAACTTTTCTCGAACTTGCCCTTGACTTTACTGATCCGTACAGGGTCCCCGACCTTGAACTCCTTCTTCGGCGTTCGCTGCGATTGTATGGGGTACAAGACACGCCGGACTTGGACTTCATTGCGTTGGGTCACGGTAATGGGGGCTCTCTGTATACTCCGGTGATAGGCTCGATTGTAACCACTGACAAGTTTCGGGAGAACATCGATGTACCGTCTTGTATTCTTATAGGTGAAATATTTATACATGCGGCCTTTGAAAGTCCTGTTGAACCTTTCCACCACGGAAGCCTTGGTCTCGTTGTAGGTGTGAAAGAAGAAGACCTTCTGTTTCTTGAGAAAGGCTTGGAACGGTCTGTTGAGGAATTCCGTGCCTTCGTTGGTTTGCAAATACAAGGGTTTGCGCCCGGTCTTGAAGATGTCCTTGAACGCCGCTATGAGATTCGCCCCCGTTTTCGTCCGGATGGGTACCACCCACGCATACTTTGACAGGATATCGATGCACCTCAAGATATACCGATTCCCATCGTTGTGTTTGGCAAAGGCGCTCATATCGACCAAATCTGCTTGCCATTGGGCATCTAGTCCTCCCACGATGACTCGGTTCCGTAGAAAATGGCGGCGGGCAGCTCGATGTAAGGTATAGGTGTCTTGTTTTTTTAACCAATCTCGAACTTGTGCCCGTTGTATCCCCTGGGATTTAGCCGCTCGATAGAGAGCCGACAATGCACTATAGGCCGCCGGGCTGTCGGGACTGTAGTATAAGTTATCCAACACCTTCTCCCAACGCTTCATGGTGACAAAATGATAATGGACACGGTGAGTATGGTTTATTTATAACGAAGCCTGATGTTCGGGTTCTACCACCGTTGTATATATCCTAGGTTGACTGAGTGTAGCCGGATAATCAATGGCATCGTCGTCTGATTCATTACTAGACAGTTGTTCATTGGGTTCAGCCAGCGCGTCCTCAATAGCACGAGCCCATCCCAACTGGTCTGATGACCGCTCGTCCGGTGTAAACAGCTGGTCCACAATAGGCACCACGTTCTTCAAGGCTGTCAACAGGTCAGGGTCTAGGGTGAAGCTTTGTGTAGGATCGTGGTAACGCCCCACACGAGCAAAGAACGGTCCACGGTGTACGTAGTTGGCGTTCTCGAGGTGGATGAGGTTTCCGTCGAGCTCACCGCTCAACACCCGTTTAAATTTGGTCCAGCCATCACGGTGTAGGGTAACCGTAGTGGATGTGGACTCCGAACCTCACCCACAGACATCCCGATCTTCCACGAGGGTGACTTTATCTTCATAGACGTGTAACCCCACCTCAGGGATGAGGGGAATAACGGCTCGTAGGACTGGTGACATGGTTGACGAGATGCCGAATGACGCACACGCTGACTGTCTCTCGTATTTATGGTGAAGTACCACTGTCAATGCCACAGCGTCAGGGTCAGCAGGGCAAAGACCATTGCGAGGCCAACGAGCCGTCGGTGGTTCCGGCGTGAGCGCTCGTGGTCCATAGCCCGGGCATCAAGGATGGCTGCCATTGTCCAGTAGTGGTGGGTGATAGCACACCCCTCCATCGAGTCCACTCTGTTGAGGACCGCTTCTGTGAACTCTTTTAGGATCTGGCGTCGCCCCTCGTTGTCGTCGCCATCTGCTAACATGGATCGAACCACTGCTCAGTAACCCGTGAGTGAATTCACCATGGTTGCATGCTGTAAAACGCGAGCCGCATAGGGATGGGTGTCCGTCATGGCTCTGCAACCGTAGGAATGG
>JAVTVY010050097.1:0-23063 GCA_036873755.1 Hanleya hanleyi | reverse complement strand
ATATTATACGATAACCAGTTATATTTTTAACCAATTATATTTGTCACGTTTCGTCACACCTTTTCTCAGATCAACAGATTAAATAAAAAATAGAAATCGTATTTGCCTGAGAATGTATATAAATACTTTCAAACCACTGAAAAGGGCTCACATACATACCCACGCTCACAAACGTACTACATCTCATCATAATCAGTATCGTCATATACGTAAATTATATTTGTGTTGTGCTCCTATTGCACATTTCAAATTTTATCAAAGTATGACTTAAATAAACACCATCTCGTATTAAATATATCAACTGTCTGTGTTGTATTGGCTATATATTGTTCTGTCCTATAATAATTGTGAAAGCTCTCTAGGAGGCCTGCTATATGTACACCCGATAAGTTTGACTTCATAATATATTCTTTTGTTAGCATTGTAAGCGTATTTAACACATCTTGTTTAGTCCCCCAGCCCAAAATGATCTTGTCTGGTGTGATTTTCCGTCTAAGATCTACTGTATTGGATAACCAATATTCTAAATCAGACCAGAGTGATCTCACCGTCATACATTCAGTAAACAAATGTTCTATTGTTTCGGTTTTTTCTCTACAGTATTCACATGTGTCATTATCAATGTATCCAATCTTGAATAAAACAGATTTTGTGACAGATATACGGTGCAGGATTTTGTATTGGATTTCTTGCAGTTTTGTACTTTTGGTACAGTGAAATAATGAGCTAAAAGTATTCTTCCAGTTAATGTTATTTTCCAAACTGAGATATCTCTCCCACTTTTTCATTGCCATTTGTTTTATAGGAGAGTCCGAGTTGAGGATATCGTAGAAAGTTCTACAACCTTTTTCCTGCCTTGCCAAAGTTCGAATGTAAACAGTATATACAGGAGATATTATTGCTACAGTATCAATGTCATTTTTAATTTTAACCTATTATAATCAAGGTATGTGCCTTTTATTCCATACGACTTTTGAATTTCAGAAAATTTTAATATATTCCCATCTGCTCCCAATATGTCTCTTATGTATCTAATGCCTTTATTATACCAATTTGAAATGAAGTATGTTGGATGTCTGAAATTTGAATTGTACCAAACTGGTTCGTTGAACAGATCAGTCGCTTGTCTTGTTGTTATTTTTCGTTGTGAAGCACTCCATGCTCGTAGTGTATCTTTCCAAAATGGATTTTTTTTGTATATTTCGAGCAGTAATGCTGGCATATTCCGCATCCATATTGCATAGTTTTGTATAGTTGTCAGATTCAAATAGTTGTCCCCATTGTTTATTTTTTAATATCAGGCGTTTCATCCATGAAACTTTTAAGGACTGTATAAACGGCACAAGATTGGTCATTCTTAGGCGTCCCTGTTTATAATCTCGGGTAATCAAATCTCTCTTGATTTTATCTGGGCCATTGTTTCACAGAAATTTATAAAGTATTGTGTTTATCTCTTTTACTACATAGTCTGGAGGGTTTGGCAAGGCAAGAAAAAGGTGAATCAGTTTAGAAAGAGCAAGGCACTGTAACTGTAATTTTTCCTAGTAAAGTTAAATTTCGCAGTCTCCATTTATGAAGTTCTTTTTTCAGATCATTTATTTTCGCCAAATAATTTATCTTCCAGATATCATGAAAATTTACTGTAGAGAAATTTATACCTAGTATATTAAAATTATTTATCCAGTCAAGCGTTAAATCTTTGCATAATTTAATGTCAGTGCCAGATAATGACCCTATCCATATTGCTTTTGTTTTTTCAACATTAATTTTCAGTCCTGAATATTTATAAAAAAATCGTCAAACAATGTAGCGTCTCTCTTAGAGATTGCTCTGAACCATCAATGATTAGCTGTGTATCATCGGCGTATTGACTGAGTTTGAACTCTGTTCCTCTAACAAATATTCTCTTGATGTTTTTATTGTTTCGGATCATACTGCCAAGTACTTCCGCAAACAAGATGAAGATATACATCGAAATCGGATCTCCCTGTCTACATCCTCTGTGTATAGAGAAGAACGAAGAAAGATTGCCGTTTTGTATAATACATGTTTTTATATTATTGAAAAATAATCGCACCCATTCTTGAATAGTTTCGCCAAAGTTAAAAGTCTTCAAAGTTTCATGGATGAAATCCCATGAAACAGAATCAAAAGCTTTTTCAAAGTCGACAGATAATAATAGTCCTGGTATTTCTTGGTCTTTTGTCTCGAAAAGAAGATCATAAATTATTCGAACATTTTCACCAATATATCGACCGGAGATAAACCCGTTCTGGTTTTCATGAATTAAATTATCAAGGACCATTTCAACCTGTTTGCAATGCACACACTGGCCAACTTATAATTGACCTTTAACCGAGTGATTGGGCGCCAGTTCTTTAAATAATTTCTGGCTTTATTAGGTTTCGGTAGGCACGTTATTACTTCTCGTTTCTGTGAAATAGACAACTCCCCATTTTTAAATCCAGCATTGATTGATCTTAAAACAAAATACCCAATATTCATCCAGAAGACTTTATAAAACTCGGCCGGAAACCCATCCAATCCTGGACTTCGATCATTTTTCATCTCTTTCAAGGCAGTACTCAATTCTTCATACGTCAATAACCCTTCTAGTTTATTTGATTCCTTGTCAATAATCTGTTCAATTTTATGTTTTTCAAAAAGTCGGAGGTATCAATTTCTTGTTCTATATGTTTTGCATATAAGTTACCATAAAAGCCTTTTTGCGCATTTAGAATGTCTTTTGTATAGTGAATTTCTCGTCCATCGTCTAAAGTTAGTTTTGTTATTAATTTATTTGTATAATTTCTTTTTTCCAGCCCTAGAAAATATTTAGTGGGTTTTTCTCCTGATTCTACCCAGCGCGATTTTGATCTAGCCATAACTCCCTCAATCTCCTTTTGTCTTAGTTCCTCAAGCTCTCTTTTGATATCCTTCAACTTTCAGAGTTTGTAAAACTGCATTTTAGAGTTATAGCTGAGTGGTCAGTTTTATAGCCTGGACTAATTTGGGCATCTATGGTGATGTTAAAAATATCGGGACTAACAAGAAAATAATCAAGCCTGGCTTGCTGTCTGGGATTTCTTCGTCTCCATGTGTATCTTTTTTCGGTTTCATTTATCGTTCGCCAAACATCGACATCGTCATTATCATTTTTTAAGCCCAATACAGTATTACGTGCATTTGGGATATTTATATTTTTATAGTTCTCTGTATCCATTTGTGGGTTCAATACTAAGTTCCAGTCCCCACATATAATGACCGAAGCATTGCCTATATCTTGAATTTTACGGCTAATCGTATTGTAAAAAGACGGTTTATCAGTGTTTGGGCCATACAAACTTACAAGCGTGACTGGTATATCATATATTTCCATATTTATTATAATATAATTACCAAACGAGTCGGTTTCCACATCGAGAATTTTATAGTCAAAATTATTGTTCATCAATATAATAACGCCGCGAGAGTTCGACGAGAAGGGACTTACCCAGGCGTCGTGATGCCAATCTTGTTTAATTTTGTTTCGGTAGTTTGGAGAGCTGTGTGTATCTTGTAGACAGATTATCGAAAAGTTTTTCTTTTTGAAGTATTGGAAGACGTCTTTTCTATTTTTTGGGTCAGCTAGTCCTTGAGAGTTCATTGAGACTATGTTGACAGTAACGGCCATTGTTTCCTTTTGGGCTTACTTTTTGCTCTAATTGTGATTTGTGATAACCTTATAATATTGCTCTTAAAACTTGACTGGGTAAAGTTGAGGTTAGATCGGCACATAATATTGCATATAGGTACTGAAACATCAAATGAATAACAATCGAGCACGACAGCTGGCATACAAAACGTATTAAATATAGATACAATATTACAATAGTTGATACGTATGATAAGATTATATGTATATCTCTCGCATTCTAACCCTAGCACACTCCCATACACACACACTAAAAACGCACATAAAAGCGTTTTCAGTAGAAAAGGTTGCGAACGTATTTTCCACCTACTACACAAAACAATTTAGATTTACCATACTTCTCTTAGAATATGCAACATCAATTTGGGTTAAAAAAAACTGTATAATATTGATGAAAATACATCAGTTTGGATGTTAGTGATAATCATACCTTAAATCTGACAAAGCGACCAGAAATAGTCTTCAAAGTAGTAAATAGATTTATGCATATTATCTGGTTTGGGACATGGAGTGACTATATGTACTATAGTACATAAACAAAGTTAGTCTGAAAGTGAATGTCCAGAGGATCCTTCATCTTCGTTTTGTAGTATTTTTTTTTTCGCATGTGTCATCATTGGGTACTGGAAGCGAAGACAAACCTCTTTGACAATTTGGCAAAATACGTAAGATTTTATAATGAGGAACGAATGCTATTTCTGACGTTGTGTCACAAGAGTGACGTCCCTTCGTGTAGCCGACCCGTCCTCAGACGAAACGGTGGGGCAGTACACTTGCAATGACATGGACTAAGTAAACTGATTTAAAATTTGAAGAAATACATTTTAATTCGGAATCATTTGAACTCCTTGATATAGAAGGTGAAGGTATGGATATTCTCTATAGTCAATATATAGAATATGCCCCACCATTTGATCAGCCTACTCTTGTGATGCAACGTCACAACTCGGGAATACCGTATTAATTTTTAGCGTAACTTGGATTTTCGAATCGGACCAAAAACGGTATCTTGCACAACGAGGCCCCATTTGGGTACTACATTTCAGAAGGATCCATAAAGTATTTCCTGAGAATTCACGATAACAATGTTGCAAGGCGAAATTCAAGATGGCCACCTGTTGGCCATTTTGAATTTTCGAATCGGACCAAAAAAGGTATCTTGCGCAACTGGACCACAAGAGGAACCTTTGTACCAAATATGAGAATGATCCATGCAGTACGTCTGGAGAAATCACGATAAAGTTTCATGGGGAATTCCAAGATGGCCACATGGTGGGCATATTCCAGTTTCGAATCGGACCGAAAAAGACATCTTGCACAACTAGACCGCAAGAGGAACATGTGTTCCAAATTTGAGAAAGATCCACGCAGTACTTCTGGAGAAATCACGATAAAGTTTCATGGGCAATTCCAAGATGACCACCTGGTGGCCATATTGGATTTTCGAATCGGATCAGGAAAGGCATCTTGCACAACTAGACACCAAGGGGAACCAGTGTACCAAATTTGAGAAAGATCTATGCAGTAGTTCCTGAGAAATCGTCATAAAGTTTCATTGGGAAATCCAAGATGGCTGCCTGGTGGCCATATTGGATTTTCGAATCGGGCCAAAAAAGGTATCTTGCACAACTGGACCACAAGGGGAACCAGTGTACCAAATTTGAGAAAGATCCATGCAGTACTTCCTGAGAAATCACGATAACAAAGTTTCCTGGGGAAATCCAAGATGGCTGCCTGGTGGCCATATTGGATTTTCGAATCGGACCAGAAAAAGTATCTTGCACATGTAGACCACAAGGGGAACCTGTGTACCAAATTTGTCAAAGATCCATAAAGTAGTTCCTGAGAATTCATGATAAATTTCATGGGGAAATTCAAAATGGCCGCCTGGTGGCCATATTGGATTTTCGAATCGGGCCAAAAAAGCTATCTTGCACAACTAGACCACAAGGGTAATCTGTGTACTAAATTTGAGTAAGATCCATGCAATAGTTCCTGAGAAATGACGATAAAGTTTCATGGGAAAATCCAAGATGGCTGCCTCGTGGCCATACTGGATTTTCAAATCGGACCAGGAAAGGTATCTTGCACAACTAGACCCCAAGGGGAACCTGTGTATCAAATTTGAGAAAGATCCATGCAGTACTTCCTGAGAAATGACGATAAAGTTTCATCGGGAAATCCAATATGGCTGTCTGGTGGCCATATTGGATTTTCGAATCGAACAAAAAAGGTTTCTTGCACAACTAGACCCAAGGGGAACCTGTGTACCAAATCTGAGAAAGATCCACGCAGTACTTCCTGAGAAATCGCGATAAGGTTTCATGGGGAAATCCAAGATGGCTGCCTTGTTGCCATATTGGATTTACGAATCGGACCAGAAAAGGTATCTTGCACAACTAGATCCTAAGGGAAACATGTGTACCAAATTTGAGAAAGAGCCATGCAGTACTATCTGAGAAATGACGATAACAAAGTTTCATGGGGAAATCCAAGATGGCTGCCTGGTGGCCATATTGGATTTTTGAATCGGACGAGAAAAGGTGTCCTGCACAACTAGACCCCAATATGAACCTGTCTACCAAATTTGAGAAAGATCCATGCAGTACTTCCTGAGAAATGACGATAAAGTTTCATCGGGAAATTCAATATGGCTGTCTGGTGGCCATATTGGATTTTCGAATCGAACAAAAAAGGTTTCTTGCACAACTAGACCCCAAGGGGAACCTGTGTACCAAATTTGAGAAAGATCCATGCAGTAGTTCCTGAGAAATCGCGATAACAAGGTTTCATGGATAACTCCAAGATGGCTGCCTTGTGGCCATATTGGATTTTCGAATCGGACCGAAAAGGTATCTTGCACAACTAGACCCTAAGGGAAACCAGTGTACCAAATTTGAGAAAGATCCATGCAGTACTATCTTAGAAATGACGATAACAAACTTTCATGGGGAAATCCAAGATGGCTGCCTGGTGGCCATATTGGATTTTCGAATCGGACCAGAGAAGGTATCTTGCACAACTAGACCCCAAGGTGAACCTGTCTACCAAATTTGAGAAAGATCCATGCTGTAGTTCCTGAGAAATCGCGATAACAAGATTTCAAGGGGAAATCCAAGATGGCTGCCTGGTGGCCATATTGGATTTTCGAATCGGGCCAGAAAAGGTATCTTGCACAACTAGACCCCAAGGGGAACCTGTGTACCAAATTTGAGAAAGATCCATGCAATAGTTCCTGAGAAACCGCGATAACAAGATTTCATGGGGAAATCGAAGATGGCTGCCTGGTGGCTATATTGGATTTTCGAATCGGACCAAAAAAGGTATCTCGCACAACTAGACCCCAAGGGGATCCTGTGTACCAAATTTGAGAAAGATCCATAAAGTAGTTTCTGAGAAATCGCGATAACAAGAATTGTTTACGGACGGACGGACTGACGGACGGACGACGGACCAAGGACGAAAAGCGATTTGAACAGCCCACCATCTGGTGATGGTGGGCTAAAAAAGCAATAGATGCGAGATAGTGTGTTGCAGAAGAAAACACTATTTATTGGGCATCCAATATTACAGATCAGCAAAACAATCACCTTGATATAGTTTAAGCATTCTGGCGGACACCTTCTTTGGCGAATGATGGTTATTGGCCTGCAGCAGTTTTACTCTATTATATAAAAGAAAAATCACATGATTAGACACAAATGGTATATTTTTGTATTTATTTTCACCGCTAAAATATGAAGTCAAAACCTATTGCTCGGACAATAAAAAATCCAATATAGCGACAGTAGCCATATTTAAATACGCTTCTTGGTGGGAATAAATACGATGCTTGTTCTGTTCTGCCTGAACGTGCTCTCCGAATTAAAAAAAATCGATACATCTTGTCAAGAGATATTGCTCGGTCAACTAATATCACATGCGCATGAGAAATCTATTATTAACGATGGCGACAGATGCTATATTGAATCAATGAATCATGGAATTACAGTCCTGAAATTCGTCCCCGAGACTATACAAATCGTTGTGATTGTAATTTTGTAACTTGTATACATATGGAGAATGGAGGGGGAGGCGTTGAGACTCACAAATATTTAATCGAATGCAAGCTATTAATGCTATCTGATTTGGACCGTTTTTTCTCTATCTGGCGATCATGCAGTTGTTCTTTATTTTCCATCAGATGACTCGTTTGGGCTAAGATGTCATTAAAATGTGATGGAAAACGATGCCGACGTGCCGATAAGAAATATATGACCCTACAGTCAAATATAGTGAATGACATGACCACATGGTTCCCAGCACCAGCCTGAGCGGTGACAGATGCAGATATTTCACAGCTATTATGCATCAGCCCTATCAATTCATCTGTTGGAAAAAGATGAACTGTGTGACCACCAGGCAGAAAAAGCGGCCCAAACCACGTAGTATTTATAGAATTCAAGTTCGTGTGATGTCCTACGCCGACCAAGCGCTTCTTTCTTTCACTTTGTTCACAAATCACAAAATTACAATCAAAACGATTTGTACAGATGGCAAGCCTCCGGAACGAAACGTAAACCAGCGTCCATCACCATCTAATACCGTTCCATGTCGGTATTGGGGCCGTGTGGTAATGATATTCAAGATGTCCATATGAACATTTACAATAAATTACAACACATATAAGGGAAGTGGGAAGAGGTGCCGACATACTGACTGCGTCACATGACTTCACAGAATAGTCCTCTGGTTAACCTATTCTAAAGCACATACCAACAATCTAACGATTCGTGATATGTGTTGTATCTCAGGTACGCTTTTATTGTACCTGTTCATGTGGCAACTTGGATGATATGACCACACGGCCCCTAGCACCGGCATAAGCGGTATTAGATACAAATCTAGAGAGCTATGATGGAAATGCTCTGACAACTCGTATACTGGTAACTGGTGAGCTGTTTCGCTGTGACAACTCGTACATTGGAGATTGGTGAGCTGTATCGTCGTCAGATGTAAATGGCGGCATTTAACACAAAAGACTAGTCTGTAAGGCCCGATGTCGACCCAGCATCAACTTCCCACAAGCGTGGCTGGGATACAAATCATCACGAGGATGTTTTGGTTCCTGTGATGCAGTTAGTATATTTGCCTTTAGGGTCATATGACTTCTTGTCAGTTAACCGGCATTGTCTTCGACCACCCTTTTATTGCGTTGTTTTATTACGGAATTGCGGACGTCGGTTATCCTCATCACCCAATAAGTCAACTATATTCCAGAGCGCAAAAACTATGATACAGAGAATTAGTACACAGGATGAGATAACACGGACAATATCTGAAGGTGTCTGCATCCAGTGGGCTCGGTAGGTGGGCTGATACATTTTTAAACGGATACTTTCACAATATCAACAAAATTAGTTTACGAGAATCCCAGATAATATGAATTGACAGCGTTCAGCAGATTGGCATCTGTTTAGCCGCATATTATATGACGTTACATTTAAGATCATACCTTGATATCAATTTAGCTGACAGTCACGCGCAATCTTCCTGCCAATTCTCTCAATTCTCTTGGAGATTCTCCTCAAGGCTCTCACCTCCCATCTCCTTGGACAACCGGGCGCCTGCAAATATAATGAGTAAAATAAGATCGAATGAATAGTGGGTATTTCAGAGATATTCGCTTCCCAAGATATGGAGACTGTGGCTCGGCCAGTGAGATATATTCCTTGAATATTTACTAATGTCAAATGAGCTGGGGATACTAAACCCCCTGCAGACTATTTCACACACTCTATAGAATGTGTCTTTATACAGCAAAAATATATCTCATAGCAATGGAAATGTACATATTTGGCGAAAGCGTATTTCTCAAGGATTCCAAAGACTAAGACTAAAACTTTGTTTGATTTTCAAAAACTAATTTAAAAACTGAGCCTCTTTTTTAAATGGCTATTTTCCAAAATAGTATTGAACTTATCGTTGCTTATTTCACCATTGCTGGTTGAATGTCTTTTGACGTTGAGAAAAATCGTCGCATTTTACACAGAATGTAGTAAATACCACCAGGCGAGATGTGTATACGCCATATGCGGATCCCACTGGAATATTACTTTCTAGAAAGGGGTAAAAATCAAGAGAATGAAAATGAAGAAATATACCAGTGTAAACAATCACGGTATATCGATAATGTATGTTTTGGATAATTAGGGAGAGAGAGAGAGAGAGAGAATTATGGTTTAACGTCGCATTCAGCAATATTTCAGCTATATAGCCACGATTTTGGATAATTAGCTTAAGTGCAGGGGATAATGTGTTTGCATTTACAGACAAAAACGGCCGAAAATTGGATAGATAAGTAATATTTCATTTAATCTGTTGGTAGAGACATTGTGGGCAAATGATACAATTCTTGACGTAACCAGGCAACTTCCTGGTTAGGGTTAGCCGATCATCTCTGTAATACACAATCGATCAAGAGATTAATCGGCATTAAGCGGGGAGTTCAGAATCCGTTCAATTCTAAGTGGCCAAGACACGGCCCTCAGAGAAATAGTTTCAAGCCTAAAAATACACTATATATAATTGGAATTTCACACATATTTTTTTAGCAGAAGCTCTAATGTTGAATACTGAAACTGGTTAATAAAAATGTCACTTCAGCCAAGAGGGCTCTGTATCTTGAAAGTTACCTAGATTATTGACATTAATATTTGCCAAATCCGGGAGACTCGGGTCAATCAGCTCCATATTTTCTTGAAAAAGTGATGATGACTATCTTTGGTATTCCGCAAATGTTTGCTACCTCATTAGTGTTATTGTCTTTTCGTCTATATTTTCTTTTTTTACGCCAAACGTTACTGATTTTTCCACAGACGCAGGTTTCGTTTGCATTGTGCACATATGGAGGCACATGCTACAATATACACTGCCTCAAATAAATGTTTTACAAAATAATCACCAACATGTGAGATTGCTGTGAAAGAAGAGATCAGTGTTGTCATGGGGCCCAAGCTTCAAACACTGACAAACCCCGCACTATGAGTGTATCAAATGTACCAGAGTGTCTCGTTTGTTGATGTGCAAGTCCAGACAATCCGAAAGTTACAGTTAAAAGATATCTTTATCGAGTGTCCAACTTGTAAGAGTCATCATTTCGATTCGAATGATATCAATATTAGAAACTGATATTTGTTGTGACGAGGATGATGGTGACCCCACAAGTCTAAAGAATCTAGAAGCAAAATAACGAAAAAACCTTCTCAACTTTCTACATCATTATATTCTGACTCCAGTTTCGAACGTAATGTTCTTCTCAAAGAATACTGTTTTCAAATGACAGACTGGTAAAAATACAAATACAGGGCACAACGGTCGCTAGACGACGTGCCTGGCTTAAGAAGCTATACGTATTAAAGTGAGGAGAAAATGCCGATTTTGATCTACTTGGCCTTGACAATCATTCAACAGACGGCTCGCCCCGACATCACCTGTTTAAGTGTACTTATCATTCCTTCGTCGGTTTCGAAATTCAAATAATTCGATTCAAACTTTCTAAGTATTATGCACAAGTCGCTAATACATGTAGCAATGAAACTACGGAAACATGCCAGTTTCTCCCAAATGCCAACACAACTAAATATTGTATTTTATGTATGCTTTGAGTTTGGTGATAATAACATGAATACGGTCTTATGATTTTCAACGCGGGAATTCCTGATTTATTATGCCCCCCTCTAACAAGAGGGGGGGCATATAGCGATCGCTTTGTCCGTCCGTCCGTCTGTCCGGCCGTCTGTCCGTCGGGGCGTCCGAATTTCTTGTCCGGGCAATATCTCGGTTAATATTTGATGGACAGGATCGAAACTTGCATGGAATGTGGCCAGTGGCTCGTAGTTGTGCAGCGTCGAGTTTTTTCCGAGTTCCGGTATAATTTTCAAGAGTTATGGCCCTTTTTCTGAAATCTCTGTGAATGGGACTTGTCCGGGCTGGATCTTGGTTAATATTGTATGGACAAGTATGAAATTTGCATGATATGTGGTCAATGACCCACAGTTGTGCAGCGTAAAGTTTCTCCACGTTTCGCTTATATTTTCAAGAGTTATGGCCCTTTGTTCCTGAATTCTCCGTGAATTGGGACTTGTCCGGGCTGGATCTCGGTTAATATTGTATGGACAATTATGAAATTTGCAGGATGTGTGGTCAGTGCCCTGTAGTTGTGCAGCGTGAATTTTCTCCGCGTTTCGCATATATTTTCAAGAGTTATGGCCCTTTTTTCTTCAAATCTTTGTGAATTGGAACTTGTCCGGGCTGGATCTCGGTGAATATTGTATGAACAATTATGATATTTGCAGGATATGTGATCAGTGCCCTGTAGTTGTGCAGCGTGAAGTTTCTCCACATTTCGCCTATATTTTCAAGAGTTATGGCCCTTTTTTCTTCAAATCTTTGTGAATTGGGATTTGTAGGGCCGGATCTCGGTTAATATTGTATGAACAAGTATGAAATACGCATGATATGTGGTCAGTGACCCATAGGAGTGTAGCGTGAAGTTTCTCTGTTTTCGGTTATATTTTCAAGAGTTATGGCCCTTTGTTTAAACCTAAGTGAATGGGATATATTTATTTGTCCAAGCTGGATCTCCGTCCATAACTGATTTGAACCAGGAAAATGGCTATATTATATGTTATTCTACATTCCAAAGCAGACAACATAGGTCCTGAAGTATGAAATTGGCCCAAAAACAGTGAATTGGGTGCAAAATTCATTGATCGCTTCATAATTTCACCACAATATACTCCCAAGGAATGTAGGTCTCATAACCAGGTCACATTTTCGGATTTGGCGAAAGCCCTGGCGACCATCTTGCATCGAAGCATCGTATTATCAGTTGTTGCTTGATACTATGTATTATGTGAGGCATGGCAAAAAAGTGACTGAAACAGAATTTTTATAATTATCCAAATTAGGCCTCCACCAACCAGTAAAGAACAGAACAATGGCGGGGCAGTGTCGGATTAAAGTGGAAGGGGGGGGGGGGCATACAATTGAGCAATCTCTGATTGCTTCCTTCCTGTGTTACGGCAGATATCGGGTTTGCCGATGCTTGTATTTGAAGTAGGAATTGATTCCTTCCTTATTAGTCCATTCCTACTCGGGAGTTGTGGAGATAATAAGAAGAACTTAATGAACCCAAGCAAGCCTACCTGAATTTCAGGTACCGGTCTGCAGCCAGGTGTCACACGTCCGTCAGCTTCAGTCAGTCAGATTAATCTCCCCGACTTCCCGTATTCACAGTCCAAGTCTGAGCTACGCATGCGCTTCCGGATAGGCCATTCCAAATATACTAAGCATCCCCTACTATAGTAGTGCGGAATATACTCACAAAGCACAATAAGGCCCCTGTCAGCCTACTTCTACTTTCTTCCCCCTTATATTTTGGGCTTGATGCCCAGGGGGTACCAATTCCCTTAATGGACTTGATATTTCACCATACTGTCCCATATAAAATATTCCCGCACATTGGTAACACTCCAGCTTGTTAACACAATTAAAGTTATTCAAAATTCTCACAGAGTGCCGGATATGGGGGCTAGCTGAAACAAGCTAGTCCCCCAAAAGTCTAGACCCCTAAAATATTAATAGTTATCCATATTCCCCAGAATTGCCAGAGATGAGGGCTAGCCGAAACCGGCCAGTCCCCCAAAATCGCCACCCTGAAGTCGTGACCCCCAAAACAAATTATCCATCCACACATTTCATTAAAATTATTACCCTAATCCTAAAACTAAATACATTTCCCTTGCCAAAATCCCACCCCAATATCTCGGGGGGCAGTTACAGGGGCCAGCTGAGCTATACTCACCAGTCCCCCGGTCCCTGTCACCTTGTCCCCAACCCATCTAACACTAATACAAAATCAGTTGCACTGTTGAGGCTCTCCCCCCATGAACCCCCATCGGCACCTATGTCCGTCCATCCCCCTCAAAACTTGGGGAGCTTAAAAAGTCTGCAGGCATTTTGCCGTGTGCATTCGCACACCATCTTTGGGGCCAGATTTCTTGCCTGGGCTATTTGACGTACTACTGGCCACAGGTACCAAGGTGTGTTCACAGGAGGAGCCCCTTTGGGAGGAAGATAGGGTGCATCAGATTCAATTAGTATCCGATCCAGCTCCATGTCCCGGAGGGCCTGATCACGAACGGGCAGGCTGACCGCAAGGGCAGTCAAACTGAAATAGACATTGCTGAATGCCGCAGTCCACGCCTGTAATTCCTTCTCGTCCCCCACAATGCAGCTGGATCGGGTGATGCACTTCAATGCCTCACACAGAAATTCTCTATATTGATCACCGGCCAGCTTCTGCTCCGAGTCCTCCTTCTCACTGGCCATGGAAAGGGCTCTCCAGAGGCAACACTCCTGCCATTCTCTCTCTTACGTAGATGTATGATCTTTGTAGTCCAGGCCGATTTCACCAAACCCCACCCAGCCATAAATAGTCCGGTGGCTTAAGGCCAGATTTTCAGTTTATCGTGACAGAGTGGAATAAAGCACCAAATTTGGCACACATGTCGTCAGAGGCACCGAGAACAATATCAGAAGGGGTGCCCCCGATTTCGAGGCCCAGGAGGCAAAATGGGGCCCATTAGGGGTCCGGGGTCATTTTTGGCCTATAAATGGCAATTTTTATCTCAGCGATTTTGAAAACATCATATATTCGCCATCCTTCAGGATAAGAGTCTGAAAATTTCCACACTAATATTATTGGCAAAGGTCTATCGAGGAATGCAAAATAATCCAAGATGGCCGCCGTAATGACGTTACAGCTACGTCAGAACAAAATATGGTCAATTTTTGACGAATTTTCGATCCGAAATTTTGAATTATTTTTTTCTATTTTTTTTTCTTGGTGTTAAGTATACAGTAAATATTAGAAAATAATCATATATAACTGACTCAGATGGCACGGCAGCCCCTGGCTGACCTTTGCCAAACTGGGTCAAGTTGAACCAGATCCTTATAGAGGCAATAAATTTGTTGGGGCTACCATACAATGAAATCAGTGACTGGACAATGCATAGCTACCAAGTGAAATGTGTCATACTAATATAGCGTTAGACTTCCATCCACACATTTTTGAATATGTTATTCAGGATTGCTGCTGCTGAAGATGAAGTGGCGGTACCAATGCGAAAACTATGGGCTATTAAAGAGGGCCAATGCCGATTTTTACATGAGCTGAGAAATAGGCAGCTGAAACGGGCGCACCCTCTGGAAATTGGAACAGGGGCCCGGCCTCGGATGTGAAATATGTAACCGAAAATAAGCACGGATTGCTTGAACTGGACAATATCTAATATTATCAGTATAAACAAATAAACTGGTTTATGGGATATGTTGTTTGAAGTTGCGGATAATAATGTGCATGCTTTGTAACGGATCAGATTGATCAGAGAAAGAGACATCGTTGTATTAAAGAACATTGCTATTGCAGTCTTGTTCTGAACGATCTGTCAATTCACTAACGTATAAGAATGCATGAAATGCTACCAAGATCATAGCTCGTAAAAGAATTACATGGATACAATGTGGGGTATAGCATAAAATATCTTATGGAGGATATCCTTAGTTATGGGCAATCTGGTATCCGGCCGTGTACTTTTGACATGACCGTAAGTAGCTTTTTGGCAAGGAATAACTGCACAGGATCGTGTACTGCAGCCAAATTGTGCGATAGCCGATACGAATGTATAAGGGGTGGAGGGTGCGTACTTATTGAAATGCAAGAATGCTTTGAAGGAAACCAACTGTGACGATGAGATGAGGATTATCTTACTGGCACACTGACTACTGTTATTGAGGAAATATCTTTTTACTTGTCATGCGCGCTTGTATACTTTCAAGGAAGATTCAGCAAGGGACGGCGTCAGAAGAACAACAGACAGGGTATTGGGTGCGACGAGCGATTGAGCCAAGGCGCTAGAGACAGCGCTTCCTGAAATTGTAACCGCGAGAGTTTGTCAGGAATAAGATTGTTCGGAAATATGTTTTGATCTGAACAGAATGTCATTTCGAAGGCAGGCAACTACTAACTGACACACTAATTTCAACCACGGCCATATGATCACAAAGAAAGAGACGTTATGATTTGCCAGTTCATGGCCCCAAATTTCCACGGCAAGCACTGCTTGACAGTGATATGGGTAAGATGTTCTGGTCATTCTTGTTCTATCCACGAGGATTCGAAAACAGCCGCCAAACCCAAGGTACTGGCAGCGTCGAAATTGGATACCCAGTTTGGAGAAAGAAAATTAATTTTCCGTTGAAAGACTCCAGGAATACAAACCAGATATTAACCATAGGCTCTAGCTTTATTCAAGCGAATGTGATGGTGATCATGTGATACAACTTTTGCTAAATTCTATCAGGCAGCGGAGAAATGCCCTGCCTGGCAAGACGACTTTACAGGTAAAATTGTGCGGGCCAATGAGAGACTGCAGTTCCACAAGTGTTATCTTTTTGCGGTGCGAGAATTCGCCCAGCATGCTGTTCATGTTGTGTCCTGGAAATGATGCTTTCATACTTCTGGAGTCCAGTTGAATCCCATGTATAACCATAGTAGTTGATGGGTAGTAGGTCTTAGCATGTTTGATTGGAATGCCCAAATACTCACACAAGTAAGTGAAAGTGTTGAGAGCTATAGAACAGTGGCGAGCGCCATTTGCACAGACGAACATGAAGTCGTCCAGTATGTGGATGACCTTTGATATGCCGAATTTTGTAGCCATAATAATGACTTGAGCTCTTTAATATCTTACAGGATGTAGAGCATCCCATCGAGAGGCACCGATACATAAATGTGGAAGGCATCATCTAAATAGATTTTTGCCATCAAGCTTTAGTGGCCATGTTTTTGAACTACTGCAATCGCGATATCTAATGTCTACGTATTCAACATATCAGGTCCTGTTGAATCGCACCGTTAATAGACAAGGCAGATTTTCCAAGGAAAGATAAATTGTGCATCCCCCTAAAAGTATTAGGGGGGATTTGGTTTGATGTCACACTCAGGGTTATTTCACTCATTTGGTGACAGCCAGTTTTAATGATGGAGGAAGCTGGAATACCGGAAGAGAACCACCTCCGGCTCGTCGGTAAGTAACTGGCAAACTTTCACACATGCAACAGTGAGGCTCGAACCCGTGCCAGTTCAGCGGTGTGAGGCTTGCGATCACCAGTGATGCGCCTTAGAGAACCCGGCCATCAAGAGCCCCTAAAAGTATTAGGTTCCTTTCTGGGGACTAAGCCTAATTTTCAGCAAACCTTATTGTCAAAAGAAGGCGTTTAGAAGGGACCAGCAACTCGACCTTTCGACAACTCTTTGTCTAATTTAGCTTCTACGATAGCAGGGTTTTGCACAGCAGATAAACGATTACGCGAGACAGTAAATGCATATTTTCTCGAGTGTCAAATATCACAAACGTTTGTGAAACTTGAAACAAATCTACCTCAGGGTAGGTACTTAGCACAGTTTAGCCCGATTCCATCCGGTGTTGGAAGAGTAACTCCTTTTGCCGCTGGATTTACACATGCTAATGTACATGTAAGGGGCCTGGAAGAATCCAATTGGCAACATTTGATGTACATGTAGTTCACAACCGTGGCCTGTACGATAACCTGAAGTTTCATCCTTTGAAACAGATTTGTTTTTAGTACCGATAATCAGCATTGAGGATGAGGCACTGGTGGCCATATTGGATATCTATAGTAAAGAATATAGCCAATAACCTTCATGCGAGCTTCATCGAGTCAATCATAACAGAGCTACATGTACAGAAACCACTCAATGGATTTATAAATATATATGATATACATTAGCATATATATATAAACACACGTACATGTGTATAGCAATAATACCATTATTGGTGACGCTCTGGCGGCCATATTGGATATTCAACGGGTAATGAAGTTTCCAATATAGTTATTATTTTCTTCTTGAGTCAATCAGGCTCGGAGAAAACCAATCTCGTGTAAAAAGAGGATTCAAGCTGTCAAATAGTCGCCAACAGGAGGCTGCTGTATGTATTATGGCGGCCATATTGGATTTATGCAAATTAAAGGCCTTCCACCTCCTGTAGAAATGGGCACCCCTTCTAAGATCATTTCTTATGCCCAAATGAGCCTCTCTGCAAAATATGGTGCTTTATTCCAGTCAGTCACGATCTTGACCTTAAGCCACCGGACTAAAAACCCCAGCAGTTTCAGAAACTGGAATAGCTGCCGTCGATCTCCTCCCTAGACTGGTTGAAAATGGACATCAACAATCAGGTCATCGAAGCATGATGATTAATAAATAATAGAGAAAGTGTTCTCCGTTGAGCCACCGTGATCGCACTCCCGTCCCCGGAGCCCAGGGTTCTTGTCCTCTCCACCCACTGGATTCAAGACGTAAACTCGTGACCGCTTGACCAGTAGGAAGAGATCCATTTAAAATAATTTATTATTGCACTGGAGGACGTGGTTTTCCTCACGCGCCTTACAAACTCCTCATGACCATAACCCCTGGACCATATAACTCATCTGCTGACACATGGGCAGGACAGACTTCTCTGGAGGTACCTTAGCTGTGCCTCTCGTCGTCCGTCAAGTCCTCCCAGCTGAAGGTTTCATCAAGAAGACCCAGAACGTAGGTCTGTCTACATGATCAACAAATATTCCAATACCAGTGGGTCAGCCAAGGGTTAATTTGATTAAAATGAATGTATATATAAAATTCTGAACTTATAAATACACATTAAAACACTTGATCCCTCACATACTTAAATACATGGAGCGTGCACTAGTCCCAGGGCACCCTAAACGTGCCTACAAACTCGAAAGAAGATGACTCTTAATTATAAAAATAGCAGAACACTGGTTCTTCTTGCCAGTCAGTACAAACATCGGCGAAAAGAACTCGCATGTCGAAAACACCGGGACTCATCCCTGCATCGACTTCGGAGCCTAGGGAAGATGATATCCCGAGATGACACCAGCTGGTCGCCTACCTGTGGTATCCTTCTCCTGACGCTCCGTATTTTTTTACTTTTGACATTGTTCGATCAAAAAACCTAAAAGTGTAAATTAGCATGCACCCACGGTCACGGTTTGCCCTCAAAGTAATGCTAATCGAGGTCTAAAATTTCAGCTTATAACTGGAGTTTCCCTTTCGGAAGACGGACGTTGTTGGAGAGGGAGTAACAGGGTGTTTCAATTAACACCTACGGACCCCATCTTCACTGACATTCTTCTGGCAGTAAAAATCTTCCCTACCTTTTCGTGTCGACGTACATCACGAGATTTCGATGACCCAATATCAAATTCTCCTATGCGTCTACAAGTCGACATATACGACATCACTGTGGCCCGGAACCAGGAAACTACAAAAGGAATAGGCCACAGGGCTCGCTCTCGAACGACAGAGACCGATGTGAGTACCGATACAGGGCTTCGTCACAGGGAACATAGCCAGAGATCATGCGCGTCGGAACCCTTACGAGATTATCGGAATCGTTCAGAAAGCCCAATATGGCCGCGACCATGCGACAATCGATACTCGACAAACAATGCGCTGGCACAATATGTACTTCCACCGGCAGGACGCAATGAGACCCAGGGAATCGGGATGGGTATTTTACATCTAAGCTACATGTAGGTTCCAAGTAGCATTCTGCGTGATCTTTTGAAATCAACGACTCTGGAACGAGACCTGTATGATCACGCCCGCGTGTCAAAACCGTCGCAATCGCACAAAAATCGGATCCGCCTAGTCTAGTACAATGTAGAAGTAAGAACGGGTTCCCGACTTGCGGTAACAATACCCGAACCATAGTACGCCACTTGCGGTGTATCTATCATCAGATTTTCAGTTCGAGCGTTTCGATTCTGGGAAATAGACTGTTTCAGTGGCATTTCGGAAACCCACAAAAATGCATATACCAGCACATCGCTTGCAGGAGCTGCCGTTAAGTTCATTCGACATCACAATATCGATTCGTCCCACTCACTCTGGAGGGGACCGGTTTTCACATATTTGAAACTGGCACATCGTTTTTCACAAGCGGTCCCGGAAGAAAATCGTAATCAACCGTATTCCGAGAACGGGCAGTTTCCCGGGGAGTCAATGAACACTTGTGGTCCAAATCGACAGAACAAACACGAGATACGGAAGTACACGAATAATCACATAATTCTGCTGTATACTCGTAATCTGGTATGACCAGATGTGTGACTGCTTGTAGTGTCGTCCAGTTGGACAATCGCATGAATCTTGACAAATATGCGCCGCCCCGGAAAGATCACGTGACGCGTCTCGAAGGTCAGTCGAATCGTCAGAGTAACAGTCACGCATCAAGTCAGGGTTACCGTGACTCTCAGAAAGATGCATCGTTTCCAATGACTGGTCACACCTACGCTTTAGCTCGGTCTGGTCACGTGACAAACCACGAGTGTGCAGCAAAAACCACATGACTGATCGCGTTCATATGCGATTCGCGAAGACTCAAGTCCACTGTCACGAGAATAATCGCTCTAATTGTCAGGCGACCGCTTTTGTGGACCAAAACGTACATTCCCAGGTACCGGTCCACAGACAGGTGTCACACGTCCGTCAGCTTCAGTTAGTCAGATTCATCTCCCCGATTACCCGTGTTCACAGTCCAAGTCAGGGCTACGCATGCGCAGCTTCCGGATAGGGCACTCCAAATATACTAATCATCCACTATAGTAGTGGGAAATATACCCACCAAAAAGCACAATAACGCCCCTATCAGCCTACTACTACATATTCAATAGACATAAAATAATACGTCTGCCTTTGGTGATGACTTCTTATGATTTCTGCTTTCTTTCGAAGCAAATTCGTTTTCAACTAATAAAAATTCAACACTTACAGGTGGGTCTCCGCATCTTTGGACCAATCGATAAGTGATTCGTTCATTCCTCGCAATTAGCCGAAGTATGCGTCGGCGATCTCTCTGATCTGCGCAGTCATCTAAATTCCGCCTTGTTCCTCCTGTACTTGAGGAGGAAGATTCCGAGCATTCACAGCAGTCAAGGGAATCTTCATTTATCCTGTTATGTGATTAGGTTAATTTTTAGTATTTGCAAACAGTAACCCAGTGCTGCTAGTTCATGTTATAACGGAGTTGTAAAATACATTATCGTGGTCACCTCTCAGCGTAACAAAGGACGACTGAGCATAGGTCTGGCGCTCACAATAAACGAACATACACGACGGAAATTATATATCACATCCATTCCTATCTTTTCTCCTTTTTTCTATCCAACTTGTCGCTGATGCTCTGAAGAGACTTCCAACTATAAATCCAAGTTAGCAAACGCGTGTTGGTTGTTTGCTTCACAAGCGTTGCTGTCTACTGTGTGAAAGCTGTTTGATATCAGAGTATTATTTCTCAATTGACTGCATTTAAGGCGAAAATTGATTAAGAAGGAAATTCGAAGAATATGTCCGAACAATGGGCCAAAATTTATTTTTACATTTAGTATCCCTACATGTTGCGGCACACTCAACCAGAGCAGACGAGGTTGGTAATTAAGAACAAGGAAAACAACCATATTATGCCAGACAGCTACAAACAGTCGAATTATATTTAAGTTTCTCATCATCCGGAAATATAGTGTTGTCTATATCAAACTCAAGCTACTTACCAGCAATGGATATAGTACGGCAAACTCTCATTTGGGCACATTCCCACAACACAAGTACAACATTGCAGTTCTGATTGCGTCCCAATACAGTCCGAGCAGCCAGCAAGCGAATCTCCGCAAAGTGAAAAGAAATTATTGCCCGAAACGAAGTCGAATGCTGCAGCACAGAGTAATATCTCCAAAGCTCCTCTTATAAACCTATTTGAAAAAAGAACACATTGTCATTTTCTAATAAACATAACCCTCGCCACTGACAAATAGCAGGCTATGTTCAACACATACTGGACAACTTGATATAAGTGTTACAGTTGGTAGAGCAATCTATCTGACCTACCAATTTATGAACACCCAAACTCACCCGTCTTGAAACAGATAGTAAAGTCCACTTGCCGGAGAAGAAATCTATATTGCCGTGTTTTCTTACATGACGGTACCATGTCTAGTGGCCAATAATGTATAAATTAATTACATCATTTGGTTTGAGATCAGTACTCCTGGGGATGTCCATGTACTGTCCACACAGGGTTCCCAAGCATTTGAGTTCTTCGCTGTGTTGTAGAGAGCATTCTGTGATTTTGTGTGATAATATGCCGGTTGCAGTTCCAATAGACGCCTCAATCGAGAACATTGAAAACTTGAACCCACTAAGATATTCGACGGAGGTTTCGGAGTAATTCATTGAAAATCTAACAGCGAGACAGCCGATATGCGTACACACAAAGCCTGTTGAGTAGGTTAGATTTTTCGAAAGTTCAAACGTGTTAATCTGTTGCATTTCTTTTCAAGAAGGCAAATGACTTCACCTCCCCAATTCATGCGATGTTCGTGGTAAGATTATGCAACATAACACGTGTGTCTATAACAACTTGCTGACCGTGCAATTATTGAGTATTTTAAAACGGTTGTATGAAATATTCAAGTGTCAAGTGCAGGTATTCATTGAGAGATTCTATTTTACAAGGCGGGAGAGGAAGGGGTCGTCTGTTTCGTACAATCGAATAAACACACATATAAATTACAAGATGGAATTTCTTTCTCAAGTTTAACTGCTGTTTCCATCGTGAAATTGATTAACAAAGCGACACAAAAGACCTAAATCCGAGTATTTCCAGGAAGCCTGGCTCAGCTGACAGAATAACTCCCCATTTGAGAGACCACATAAACTCGTCCACTGAATTTGGCTCGATGCTAACCGACACGAGACCATCGTGCCAATATCAGTATCAGTGTTTTTTCAAGAAAGGGGAGAAAGGTTGTCAAAGATTAAAATATGTTTTCAACATTTCGTTATAATCTTTGTTGATAAGCAATTTGGGTAGTGCAATAAAATAGAAATAATGTTTCTGGTCAGATTTTTCGAATGTTTACTTATGTAATTTCTTCGCAGAAACTGCATGCCAAGTTAGTGAATACTATTCTGGTGAGAAATAAAATAGTTTCTGTCCACTTTTCCTCGTCGAAATGCGGGAACCGTGAAGAAAAATGACAAAATCACATTTCTGGTACCCCACTTGAATTTACCCATGATCCTCTTCTCGGAGTTCATGCAATAGGCTCAAAATGACACCGATATGATATACTGCGAAATCACGGAATGTCAACCCACAATTATTTGTCATTTCGGAGAGACGATAGAAATTTAAGTAGGGAGCCATAATGGACATAGTGTAAAACA
>JAVTVY010050096.1:0-22409 GCA_036873755.1 Hanleya hanleyi | reverse complement strand
ACCTGAATTGTTTCATCTGTTTCACCGTTGTCCATTTTCCACAACGGATCTGGGTCCCCTGGATCTCTAACTCCAGTAATGTTACCAATAACCAAGTCATATACTGGCGAATCCATACAAAGTGCAGTTACCGTTCCTTTGATGAATGGAGTGTCAATTTTGATTACGGCTTCTTTGACCCTTCTGAGTGTGCCATCAATCAAAACACAAATCTGGTGCCCACCTGTTAACTGCTCATCAGTCAAAAGACTACTACGGACAATCACACCACTACACCCACTATCCCTAAGAACAGATACTTTACGCCCCGATAAGTATCCCTTAGTCACAGGCATCTTTTCCGCTAAATCAGCTAGATGACCCGAGTGTCCTCCGTAGGATCTCTACACGCTGCACTAACAACGGGAACCGCATGTCCGCATGCTAGTCTAACTTCGTGAGATTCACTCTCAGAAATCTGTCTCACCAGACATGCACTGGCCGTTTCAGCCTGGCGACCAGTATGTGAGTTTCGATCTCTTCCTGCAAAGGCTGGAGTCCTGATTGGCTGTCCAGCTGCAGTGAACTTTGCCCTACACGAATTTTTCAAATGTCCAAAACGATGACACTGAAAACATTTTTGATCACCGCGATTTCCTTTAGCCTGATCAAATTTGTTAGATGCATACTGATCTGTCTTGTAGGAGTTAAACTTTCCCTTGGGTCCAGCAAAACCCCTGTGAGTATTATTACTCGTTAATGTGTGTCCTCCATGAGCCTCTACAAACTTATCCGCCAATTTGGCCAATTGCTCAGCACTACTGAACTCATGTTCCTTGAGAAAAGTAGCTAGCTCCTTACTACAAATTTCAGTGAACTGTTCCTTAATCAATAATCCACACAACTGATCGAAGTCTCGCTCAATACTTGACATAGCAACCCATCTCTCCAAATAATTTGACATGCGTGCTATCAACTGCCCCGCTGTTTCGCCCTTTTCGGCCTTACAGTTTCTAAATTTCTGTCTGAAGCCATCCTCTGTATGTTCAAAGCGCTGTAACAGAGCTTTCTTCAATCGACTATAATCTAAGGCATCCTCAGCAGGAAGTCTTGAATACACTTCCAACGCTTTGCCTTTCAAACAAACACTAAGATTTGTGGCCCAGCAGTCATCACTCCACTGCTGTCCATTAGCAAATCTCTCAAAGCGTAACAGATAAGAGTCTATGTTATCTGTTGTGTCATCAAACGGGGGAATTTTAGGGGTTGGAAGTCCAACATGCCTTGTCGCCCCAGAAGATTCATGCAAACTAGAACTTGTAGACTCATTCCTAAGTTCTATCAGCTCCTTTTCTGCTGCCATTTCTCTTAATCTTATTTCGGATTCTACTTCTCTCGCTCTAATCTGTCTATCAAATTCTTCCTTTGCTAACTCTGACTGCTCTTTGGCTAACTCTGCTTGCTCTATCGCTCTAGCTTTTTCAGCATCTCTAGCTGCAGCCCTCTCTGTTCTATCCATATCCTGTTGTTCTTTAACAAAAGCTAATAACTCAGGGCCTGTCAAACCTAACTTCTCCCCTGTGTTTGTTAAACTATGAACATCCATGCTAAATGTCTGTGAAACAATAACACCACACACCCAGGATCAATACCAGAACAATAGCTGTCACTTGAACCCAGTGTCTGAAAAAACAGTTTTCCAGAATCGTTGTTATTTCAGTATCTCTCCACCCAGAACAGCCCTGCCTGTATAATCAAACTAATCTCACAAATTTATAAAATCGCTCGAGCCACAAATGAGGAATGTTTCCCGGACAAGCCCCCAGATGTCACGATAGATGGGTTTTACATTCCTCGTCGAGCCAAATCGGAATTTAGTTTACAGGCGGCTAATTTAGGGAAACGAGAAAACACTGAAATAATCAACCCAAACACCAATCATAGAAATATTGATATGGATAATATTTCAATACTTAAGGCTATAACATTTTTACAAAGAAATATACAGTTAACATGAGTATTTCCGATTGCTGGGTCCGCTGCATCCAGGCCCAGCGCTGGGGGTTCCCCACCAATTTCTGTGGTACATGCATGTCTTTCAAGCCTTGAGCGCAGACCTCCCATTCTCGAGGATCTTGAACTTGAACGATGCAGGTACACTCTTCAGCACTTCGTCTTCGACCCACCGTGGTGCTGTGGGTGGTACCCCTGATAATGGCGGCTGTTGGAGCGGTGCTGATGTCGGCGGTGTGTCACGTGGTGGTGATGGTGGTGGAGCTGGGGTAGAGAGGGTTTGTATTGGTCCATGAACGTCATGTACCGTTGACGCGTCTCATTGTACCGTTGTACTTTCTCACTGTCGCTTAATCCCGGTCTTTGTAAGATCTGTTGCATCTCTTCATCGAGGGTGTTTATGGTCTGCACCGTAGGTGGAACAGGGTAGGGCGATTGGAGGTTTTGAAGGAATCGTGATTCGACGAGGACCACTTTTTTCATGTGGTTCATTGTCGGCCGACGATTTCACCCAATACTGGGCCCAACACGTAAGCGGCCAACAGTGCTAAGATGACCCCGAGAAAGCCGCCTTTCTGTAACATCTTTTTCTTTTGTGTTTGAGAGACTCGCTTCTGGACTAGGGTTCGGAGACCTGTCTTATGCTTGGCCAACTTGGTCTTCTGAGCCGGAATCAGTGGTACGTTGCCTTTTAACAGGTTGTACCCGATCTCGCACAGACAGCGTACAATATCAGTGTCCGCACCGCGTACAATGATTCGGACCAACTCGGGTGGGGCCGTCTTCAATACACGGAGCGTCCTGGCGTGCTTCCGTACTCGCGCAGACATCGTGTACAACTAATGCTAAAACCCACAACTCTGCCCTTTTGCGGGCTACCTCCTGAATATTGAACAGAGACAAAGTCAACCATTATGTGGTATTAATTCTTTTATTATCCCCATCATCAAACACACACCCCAGCTGGGGGAGCCACAGTGGGTGTGTTCACATTTTTTTGCATGTACACGTGGTGGGTCTTTCCGGGAAAGATTCCGGTCCGTAGTCGAAGGCGATCGGGGGTGGCTTGCTTGAGGTCGAAGAGCATATACCCGTGCTGAGGGGCTGTAGCATCTTTAAAGGCTTCCAACGCAAACGGTGTGCGGCCAGGATACATCTGTCTCGCCAGGTGCAGCAGTTGAGTGGTATCTCTCGGGTTTTTGAAGATCACCAGGTAGTGGGCATTTAAGCTGATGTTCCGATGTTCTTTGTTTTTACCGAACAGATTCTGCCCAATGTAGATGATGCTGCGCCGTCGATGATGGCTGCCTTTGGTGAAGAGTTGGGTGACGCGCGCATCCGTCTCCGCCATGAGATCATCCAGGACCACCAAGGTGTCCGGTTCCAAATCGGCCAGGTTGAGTAGGCCTTCCACGAACATGATGTGGGGCATTGCTGCATACGCTGCCTGTCATTCTCCGTAACACCACACGACTCCGGCAATAGGTGGGGTGATCATGCTGAAGGCATGATCCCTTTCCGTAGACAATGGCGACGGACAGATCGATGTAAGGTATAGGTGTCTTGTTTTCTTAACCAATCTCTTTTGTGTTAAATGCCGTCATTTACATCTGATGAGGATACAGCTCACCAATCTTCAATGTACGAGTTGTCACAGCGAAACAACTCACCAATTACCAGTATACGTATTTCCATCATAGCTCTCTAGATTTGTATCTAATACCGCTTATGCCGGTGCTAGGGGCCGTGTGGTCATATCATCCAAGTTGCCACATGAACAGGTACAATAAAAGCGTACCTGAGATACAACACATATCACTAATCGTTAGATTCTTGGTATGTGCTTTAGAATAGGTTAACCAGAAGACTATACTGTGAAGTCATGTGACGCAGTCAGTATGTCGGCACCTCTTCCCACTTCCCTTATATGTGTTGTAATTGGGCACGTTGTATCGCTCGATAAAGAGCCGACAATGCACTATACGCCGCCGGACTGTCGAGACTGTAGTACAAGATATCCAACACCTTCTCCCAGCTCTTCATGGTGACAAAATGATGATGGACCCTGGCTCTATCGTTTATTTATAACGGGTATATCTTGGGCCGGAGTTTCTTTCTGATTTTCTTCTTTGGCTTGTGCCAGCACATTGTTCATGGTAAATGACCAGTCCAACTCGTCTGATGACCGCTCTTCCTCCGTAAGCACTTGATCCACATCTGCCACGGCATATTTCAATGCAAACCATAGAACAGGGTGAAGGGTAGAATGCACTGTACCCCCATCTAGCCGAGCCAATTGAGCAAAGAAGGGGCCGCGTCGGATGTACACATCGTGACACAAGTGAATGAGGTCGCCGTCCAGTTCACCAGACAACACCCGTTTGAAATTGGTCCAGCCCTCCCGGGACAGACGAATGTTAGCCGAGCACGGTTGTGTAGGGTCCGCATCACAGATGTCTCCCACCCCCTCCATGATATCGACCTTATCCGCATAAACGTGCAGGAAGACCTCGGGGGTCAAGCTGAGAAACGCCCGTATTATATGCTCCGTCATGGTCAGTACGTGAATGGTACCAGATTTGACTGTCTCTCGTATTTATAGGGAGAAAAAGTTTATGACGTGAGATCAAAGGATCGGGTGGTCATGTCACTGGGCTGGATAATCAATGGCATCGTCGTCTGCCTCCGCTTCATTGCTAGGTTTGATAATTTGTTCATTGGGTTCTGCCGCCGCTTCTCTCAGGACACGTGCCCACTCCAGCTGAACAGCTGACCGCTCGTCCGGTGTAAGCAGCTGGTCCACGATAGGCACCACGTTCTCGATGGCTGTCCACAGATCGGGGTCTAGGGTGAAGCCTCGCGTAGGGCCTTGGTAACGGCCCAGGCGTGGGAAGAAGGGTCCACGGTATACGTAGATGGCATTGTCTATGTGGATGAGGTTTCCGTCGAGCTCACCTCTTAACACCCGTTTAAATTTGGTCCGGCCGTCACAATGTAGCGTAACCGTATTCGCGCGATCAGCAAACATCTCCACGGTCTTCAACGATGGTGACTTTATCTTCATAGACATGTAACCCCACCTGGGGTGTAATGGGAAGAATGGCTCGTAGGACTGATGACATGGTTGACCCAATGACGAACGGTGAATGACACACACTCTGACTGTCTCTCGTATTTATGGTCAGGTCCCTCGGTGACATGGTTGACCCAATGACGAACGGTGAATGACGCACACTGTGACTGACCCTCGTATATATCGGTTGCACATAAGCGCATCTGTGGAGGATCTGAAGAGCCGTTCTTTTTCTGTCGCTGTCGTTGTCATTGCCACAGCGTCAGGGTCAATAGGGCAAAGACCATTACTAGGCTAACGAGCCGTCGTTGGTTCCGGCGTGAGCGCTCGTGGTCCATAGTCCGGGCATCAAGGATGGCTGTCATATTCCAGTAGTGGTGAGTGATACCACACCTCTCCATCGAGTGCACTCTGTCGAAGATCGCTTCTGTGAACTCTTTCAGGATCTGGCGTCGCCCCTCGTTGTCGTCGCCATCTGCAAACATGGACCGAACCACTGCTCGGTAACCCGTGAGTGAATTAACCACGGTCGCATGCTGTAAAATGCGAGTCGCATAGGGATGGGTGTCCGTCATGGCTCTGCAACCGTAGGAATGGGGGTGTGGGATCCAGAAGGACGTGTTTTGTAGACCATGTCACGCATGCGCACCTATACGTAGCTACGGGTGTAGTCCGTGATACGTACTCTTCTGATTGGTTAGTCCAAAAAGAGAGCAACAACAACAAAGATAACAACAAACATTATCGGTCAATCCTTTTATTAGCCCCTCCATCACAGCACATCCACGCTGGAGGAACCGCTATGGGTGTGTTTACATGCGAATACAAGCTTAAAAGGTTAAAAGTTAAAGCTCATGTCAGCGGTTAAAGGTCATTTCCGGTCACGTGACAGTAAACATGGAAAAACCCGGATGTAAGATGAGGACCCGGCTGTAAAACCACAGTACCCGGATGGAAGACGAAGGAACGACGGGAAAACCCCACTGGGAAACCCGGATGTTGACAAGGTCCCGGATGTAAAATCCACTGCCCACATACACACACACACACACACACACACACACACACACACACACCAACACACGCGCGCGCGCAATGCGGCTCAGTCGTACACCAGTACATCTCGGTCCTCGAGTTGGAGGTAGATGAACTGAGTGTGCTAAAAATAGATCACCAGCAAGCGTGATGTAAAAGGGAAGCGGCCTGGCCGTTTCATCCGACACTCTGTCAACCACCAAGATGTTCACTTGCACAACTTGCCAGAAGCAGTTTACTCACCTAGATAATTTACGACGCCACGAGGCCTCCACCCACAACGATGCACGGTATACTTGTATAACCTGCGTACGGTCATTCAATCGGGAGGATCATTTGCTGCGCCACGAACGCTCATTCCACGAGGGGACGACGGAACAATGTAACGATTGTGGTCAACTCTTCAAACGAACCAGTCAGTTAAGACAGCACCAACGTTTGATTCATACCCCGTCTCTACGGTTTGGGCGACAACTTCCCACTAAAGAGGCACCCAGGACGGTCAGATCCAGTGAAGAAGAGCCCAGGGAGACGAATGCCACTGGTGATGCGATCACAGAGAGCCCGTCTATACCCACAGTTCAGAAGAGCCTAGATATCGAGCCAGTCCCTAGCATTACTGTAGCCAGTCATACGCCTAACGACATCGAACATTTTCTGGAAGATGCAGTGAATGTTCCTAGCGATCTGTTACAGGAAGCCCATCCAGTTAGTGACATCTGTCGGCGCCAATGGCCCATGATACGGCACTGTTTCCACCGTGATCGCCCTATTCCAGATATCTACAATTTCCCACTGACCGACCTCGCCCGTCTATGCAGCTAGGTGGAAGCCATCTTCAATGACCAAGCTACGGTCATCAAATTGAATGTCGCTTTCGGGTACATCTTACGTCTCAAAGAGACGGACCAGTTACGGTATTATTATGTCAGTAATAACAGCCATGTGTTTGACCAGCCGTTCACCATCATTAACCGGGCGTCGCTAGAGACGATGCTGGAGAAACTGGACACCGTGGATCCCTTGAGATGGGCACATCGTCAACGCCCCAACACACAATGGGTCGTAGAGAGGGTCGCCAATGTTACGTTCTTCGTTACCAAGCTGCACCATCATCGACTGAATGCGTCACCCTTCAACTGATGAATAGCATAACATGCCGTATATACTCTCTATGTCTAAATGCTGATCGTTGACTTGAGCTCAGTAAACACTTGTACCTAATGTGACGGTGCGTTAAATAATAAAACATGGTGTTTGATATTTCAATTTGTTTTGCTGTGAACATACTAAACATACCTAGGGCGGCTCCCCCAGCCTGGGTATGATGTAACATGGGGGATAATAAACTGTATAAACATTGCTGAACTTGTTGTTATTCACGACAACCGCTATCCGCTATACTTGGATGAAATATATACCCCGATGTGATATAGTGCCCTTGCACACTTCCGAAACTTCCCTTTAACCCGCGCGCGCGTGCGACCAGATAACCCGCCCAGGCGTGCGGCCGGGCCGGGCCAGGGAAAACCGCGATGGAAAATCCGGACCATACGTCTAAGGAAAAATTGGAACTCTTCTGTGTTCGGAGGCAGTTTTTTTCTAGTCATTCTGAAAACCGGAAGTGACGTCACACACTTGCGCAGAGCCACCAAACCACGTGACCTGCGCAGTAACCTACATGGAAAAAACGCGGATGTAAGATGAGTACCCTAATTTTACATGCACCCACCAATGCACCCAGGCCCCGATTAGCCCGCAGACCGATATTAGCCCCCACTAGACAGGGTTAATAGGAGTTTTCCCCTATTGTAGGCGTAAAGTCGGTGTTCTGCTTTTTATATTTTTCTCTGGAGAAACTTTTACATACACCCACCCCGCCTCTCTCAGCAGGCCCCGATAAGCCTGGGGGAGCCGATATTAGCCCTTTTGGATAGGGTTGATAGGAGTTTTTCCCTATTGTAGGGGTAAAGTCCGTGTTCCGCTTTTTATATTTTCGGGGACAAATCCTCATTTTACATGCACCCACCCACGACTTGATAGGCAGACCCCGATAAGCTCGGGGACCAATATTAGCCCTTTGGAATAGGGTTGATAGGGGTTTTCCTCTATTGGAGGGATAAAGTCCGTGTTCCGCTTTTTATATTTTCGGCACAAATCCTGAATTTACATACGCTCATTCCACGAGGGGACGACAGAACAATGTAACGATTGTGGTCAACTCTTCAAACGAACCAGTCAGTTAAGACAGCACCAACGTTTGATTCATACCCCGTCTCTACGGTTTGGGCGACAACTTCCCACTAAAGAGGCACCCAGGAGGGTCAGATCCAGTGAAGATGAGCCCAGGGAGACGAATGCCACTGGTGATGCGATCACAGAGAGCCCGCCTATACCCACAGTTCAGAAGAGCCTAGATATCCAGCCAGTCCCTAGCATTACTGTGGCCAGTCATACGCCTGACGACATCGAACATTTTCTGGAAGATGCAGTGAATGTTCCTAGCGATCTGTTACAGGAAGCCCATCCAGTTAGTGACATCTGTCGGCGCCAATGGTCCATGATACGGCACTGTTTCCACCGTGATCGCCCTATTCCAGATATCTACAATTTCCCACTGACCGACCTCGCCCGTCTATGCAGCTAGGTGGAAGCCATCTTCAATGACCAAGCTACGGTCATCAAATTGAATGTCGCTTTCGGGTACATCTTACGTCTCAAAGAGACGGACCAGTTAGGGTATTATTATGTCAGTAATAACAGCCATGTGTTTGACCAGCCGTTCACCATCATTAACCGGGCGTCGCTAGAGACGATGCTGGAGAAACTGGACACCGTGGATCCCTTGAGATGGGCACATCGTCAACGCCCCAACACACAATGGGTCGTAGAGAGGGTCGCCAATGTTACGTTCTTCGTTACCAAGCTGCACCATCATCGACTGAATGCGTCACCCCTGCACTGATGAATAGCATTACAGGCCGTATATACTCTCTATGTCTACATGCTGATCGTTGACTTGAGCTCAGTAAACACTTGTACCTAATGTGACGATGCGTTAAATAATAAAACATGGTGTTTGATATTTCAATTTGTTTTGCTGTGAACATACTAAACATACCCAGGGCGGCTCCCCCAGCCTGGGTATGATGTAACATGGGGGATAATAAACTTGGATGAAATATATACCCCGATGTGATATAGTGCCCTTGCACACTTCCGAAACTTCCCTTTAACCCGCGCGCGCGTGCGGCCGGATAACCCGCCCAGGCGTGCGGCCGGGCCGGGCCAGGGAAAACCCCGCTCAATGGACCCAATCAGTCCACTAGGGGCCCATCTCGCCCCTGAAGATTGCCTAACATTCTCACGAAAACCCACGTATTTGGGACTACTTTCTGTCAGCGGAGGCAGACCGCATCACCGCCAGACCGCATCACCGCGTAGGAATAGATCACCAAGGTCATCCCCGATTCACGCAGACCGGAAGTGACGTGATACACTTGCGCAGAACACTCCTGCGCACAACTCCGCATGACCTCCTCATAAACCGGAAGTGACGTCATACCTGCGCAAAAACACCTGCGCACTCGTCCAAATAAGACTTGAAATCCCGGCTGTATACTACTCCTATATATTTTGTAAGCCCAGGCAATATCTGTTTCCTAAGTCGTATGAAAACCTGTAATGTATCAGATTTCTCGAGTCTGTTCTCCGCCGGATGAAGGCCGGAAAAAAGGTAAAGTACCGGGTATTGCTTCACGATAATGGAGACACACGATTCGCAAGCCATCTTATGGATGGCGAAGTGTACGCAAATGTAAATCGGCCTTCAATGAATTTGGACTGGTAGTCTAGACTCCCAACATTTTCCATTGCAGCGCGTGTTATATTTAGATTTCGGCCTTAACTTGCATCTCAGTAAGAATGCCATATGTTAGTTGTATTGCTAACATGAGGGGTGAAATTATATGACGCTTGTTCGTGACCCAGAACCCTATTGAATCTGGACCCGATTGGCGGTCATGTTTAATTTATTCGAAACCATTAATCTTTTGATCTCGGATACCATTTCGCTGTTCAGTGTGAAATTTGGTATAGATCATCGATACATCAAGAAACTTTAAATGAATGACCGAACCAGTTTCCCTGCTTGGGTGGAAACAATGGCGGCCATCTTTATTTTTATGCAAAATCTTTAATGATGTATATCATTGATACCATTCATGTAAAATCATTGATCTATATTTCCTTTGATACTGTTCAAGTGTTCAGTATGATACTTGGTATACAGCATCGATACATCAAGAGACAAGTAATGTCTACCGGTTTCTCTGATTGGACGGAAACTTTGGGGGCCATTTCCAATTGCAAAAAGTTGATAATCTGTATATTTGTCACTTGACTGCTTGGTGTTCTTGACATCTGCAAAGTAATACAGTTCAAATTGAATACATTATGAATGGCTGGCGCCCAGAATCGAGGGGTTTTCAGATGCGCAGCTTCGTATTATGCTACCCTAGTGGGAATGGCAGTCTCCAGGTATCTCGTTTAATGAAACGATGTGTCTCAACCCCGGTGTTCTCCGCATCATGCTTCATATCTGGTGCGCATGCCATCTCGATCCTACGCATGCGCAGTTGGCCTAATATGCTCTAGTGCGAATGCCTGGCTCCAGAGATTTCGTATGGTGTAGTTAAACTCCCATGTTTTTCACCCTACTGGTTTTCCGTATTAGGCTCCTCATTTGATTATATGACCCGATTTGCGCTTTCAATACTACTCCACGGACCGGAAGTAACATCATAAACCTTGCGCCTGCGCACTTAACTTTGTTACGTCCAAGTTATAAATAAATAAATAAAGTGGAGGCAATTTTCAATATTTGATTTTCATCGTTGCTAAAAGTAAAACGAAATACGAAAATTGACGGTCAAATTTCAATTTTTGATTTTGAGAAACCAAAAATGAAAATTGAGAATTGACGGTCAAATTTCAATTTCTGATTTTCAGAAACCAAAAACGAAAAACGAAAATTGAACTGTGCAAGGATACACGGACCCCACATATTAAGAGAAAAATGAGATTTCTCTTTGAAAAGACTGCGTTGTGAAAAAGAGCTGATTCTATTATCACGGGATCTGCTGCACAATAAATCAGCTTAAGTGAAATCCTACCCCTTGCTAGAGTCAATTTCAGACTGATTTGAGAAGAATCACATTAGGGACATCATCCTATATAAACTTTTCAAATTGAAATTTTACATCTGAATTCATATTGCAACGTAAAAAGTAATGTCTTTCTCTTTTAAATAAGTTTTACCCCTTCGTTGTTTAACTAGCTTCCTTTATCCATTCTCCCAACGTCAGAGTTTGTAACCTCCAAACCGTCGGTAAACAAGACATATATATGACAATAGGGTATATACAATCTGATGCCATGAGAATGCCTTTATCAAAACGACAGTACTTGGGTCCTTGCAATATCTGATCGAGATCCGATATAATAGGCTGGTATTGTTTAATTGTTAAAGGCAGGACCCGCAATTATCGCAAAACGTCTATGGAAAACAGGCGGGTTTGTATACCATTGTCGTGCTCGGCCATGTTCGACACATCTGCTAGGATTTCATCCCAGAGATCTCTGATGTTTACACTGTGTTTCTATAAACGTGAATCGGAGAGGTTATCTTTTCTAGTTCAAATTCATTTTTTACGATATCTATGAAATATCATGGCTAGACTCTCAACATTTGTGTCTTAAATTTTAGAGTCTGCCGTCAAATGTGTGCACGGACTTTTGTTATGCACGGGATCAGAGACGTTGTCCGGATCCTGTTTGATAGAGTGACATTGAAAGGACATGTCATCAAATATTTGCTGATATCATCAAATGATTTGTTGATATCACTAAATGATTGCTGATATCAGCTGATATCAAATATTTCATAATATCAGCAAATCATTTGATGATATCAGCAAATATTTTATGATATCATCAAATCATTTGACGATATCACTAAAGTAATTGCTGATATCAGCAAATATTTTATGATATCATCAAATCATTTGACGATATCACTAAAGGATTTGCTGATATCGATAAAGTAATTGCTGATATCAGCAAATCATGTGATGATATCAGCAAATACGCTTTATTTGTTGATATCGGCAAATGATTTGTTGATATAATCAAATCATTTGATGATATCAGCAAATACTTTATATTTGATGATATCATTAAATATGGCGAAAGGTCAAAGTAGGAACCATAGCATGGAAGGCTCCCTGTTCAGAACGAGAATAAACCTCCTCATATAGCATGTTTCGTTTCACAGGCTCGATCCACTATTCCCCTGCGGAGGTTGACCATTATGTCCTGACCATGACGCACTGTGGTGGGCCTACCTCGCGCACGAAGTTCTATACTGTCATAGTCATTTTACGAGGGACCTGCTTAGGTAGATACCTTCACAAAATTCGTTTAATCTGTACCAGCTTTAGGACTATCTGGATGGATGGATGTACTTGGGTACGGTACTCCATCGCACCGCGATGGACATTGGTCATGGGAACACGCCTTGCCATCCGTTTCCCCCAACCCGCCCTACACATGATCCCTCTTAACAGTGTCACATAGACACTGTGTAATCCCCACATTCTTAACAAACAATATACCTTCTTTTCCCATAACTACAGAAGTATCACATAATATTTCCATCTGTCAAGCCCCCTCATTCTCTCTTATCGGACCGATTCTAGTGGCAACGTTGACCAATTATCACCATGGACACTCATAAGAAAATCTCCCGATAGCCACTCATCTTCCCCATCCACTCAATATTCTTCAATAATTGTTCATGCCCCCAACACCCTAGTAATCGTCGTCCTTGTGTCCTAAATGTTCAAGTATCCTATTGTTCCCCGTCCTCTCCAGCTTTCCACTGTTGAGCCGTTTCCCAAAATAATCCTTCACATTGCACTCAGTTTAAAGTCTTATCACATTAACGTTCTACAGCAGTTCTGCCTGTGCTCTTGGAGCTCGGGAACAGTTCTACAGTGTCGTCAAGTGAGAATTACCCTGATAAACTGGAGGGAGGGAGGGAATTTGGCTTAATGTCACACTCAAGTTTGTTTCACTCATATGGTGACAGTCAGTTTGGTTGGTGGAGGAAGCCGGAGTACCCGGAGAGAATCGCCGCCCTTCGGCAAGTAACTGACAAACTTTCACACATGGACCAGCTGGGCTCGAACCCGTGCCGGTTTAAACTGGAGGGAGGATATATATATATTTATATGGTATAGGCCCAATGGGGAACTCACGCATGAACATTTGCCGTATGGAGTGTCGCAATATATTTTTTTCTGTCTAACGCTATAGAATACGACGGCAGGGATCTCGAGGCCATGGGTAGACTTTCGCTGAAAAGTTCTTACTGCACATGCCCAGTGAATAAGCAGGCCTGAGGTGGACGTTTTGGGGTCGAGGTGGACTATCCGTGGTGCAAATGGACCGTGGGGGTGTCATATTGAAGACAGACTGGATGGGTGTGTAGTGGAAATACCGTGTAGTGGAAATACCGTCCATCTGCGCATGCGCACTGGGAGAAGGGCATTGAAATGGCCGTTTTTGAGTAGAGATGGTCCAATATTCGTCCGAATGGACCGTGTGGGGAGTATCCGACTGGACTTGTGTGTCGTGGTAATGATGTCATTCTGCGCATGCACAGCTGTGAAGTAATATAGAACAGGCATTTGAGGTGGGAGTTTTGGGGTAGAGGAGTACCATCCTTGCTCCTAATGGTCCGCTATTGTACCGTGTGGGGTAAACTAATGTGACGTCATCAGTAGTAGAGAAAGCGTATTTAAAGTCCAGTTGCTCTTTAGTAGTAGATAAAGCAGAAACTCAGTATATTTACCCCATGATAATTGTGGGGAGCTTTACAGCAAAGCCTCAACGCCTATCTTAACGCCATAACGCCTATCGTAATGACATAATGCCCGTTCCAACGCCTTGACGCGACGATGCAGACAGATGAGAGAAAGAATGATCAACACAATCACAAGTTTTCTTATAGCTTATTATCCCCAATGTTACATCATACCCAAGCTGGGGGAGCCGCGTTGGGTATGTTTACAATTCAATTATGCTCTTGCCCAATCAGAATCCGCCATTTGGTGCTGCATCTGTCACATTCGCTCTTGCCCGTTGGATTTATTCTCGGTTGCTCTTGTTCAATCAAGCAGCCGTCCTTTGGTGTTGCGTCAATCTTCAGCCATGGTAGCTCTGATCCGTTTGTGCTAATCGTCGTCGGGCAGCCCAGGATACTGTAACGGAAACATGTCCTGAAGCAACTGTATGCGCATTTTGATCGCATTTTGCTGGGTCTCGGTGGGTGGTGACCCCATATCCTCTCACAATTGACGCTTGGGCTTCATGATGGACATGTGCGTTTCTTTGCAAGCGGCAGCAGGCTATATTCGTCATTGCCATGGCTGTTGTTCTGATGCAGTGGCTCATTTGCATGTAAGCCTGCTGTAAGTTATCCTGTCCGGCGTCCTCGATAGCCCCAGCACGAGTATTAATAGCTTCATGCATAATACGATTCCAAAAGGTACGTTCTTCGTTAGTCAGGCTTCCCTGGGGCGTACGCTGACTATCTTAGATCAAGCTCTCCGTATCACTAAATATACTCTCAGCAGGCTGGTATATTGTCAGCATCTGCGTCGGCTTCTTGTGCCGCTTTGTCTTCAATCCCATGTTTATTTTTCTGGTGTCGCATCATATCGTAATATCTGGTGAACGTCCGTTCGCACTCAGAGCAAATATAAGCCATGTTGACTGTTGAACAACGACTATGCACGTTTTGGGGATACGCTTGCTTTTATGGACAGTACCGCCCGCCAACGCCTAGCTCAGCGCTCCAAGGCCCTGGTGAAATAACTCAGAAGCTCGATGGGTCTAGATATTCCATGAAATTGACACTAATTCATTAAAGTGCAGTGACGCCAGTCAACGCCCGTTGTTACGCCTTAACGCCCGTTTCAACGCCTTAACGCCCCATCTTAACGCATTAACGCATTATCTTAATGCCTTAACGCATAGGGCGCAAGGCATTAACGCGCTATCGTAACGCCTTAACGCATTGTCAACCGTCCAATCAAACGGACATGTATTGACCATTGGTCTCTGACCCTTGACGAAGGTGTCGTCATCGTCGGACATCGCCGGAAGTGACGTCATCGCGCGGATGCGCACGCGCCCGAGGGTACACCCATCCTTAGCGGTTCGTCACTTTGAAACAAGGGTCAGTGGCCAATGGTCAATATATGTGCGTGTGATTGGACGGTTGGACAGCTTCTGAGCTATTTTACCTGGACGTTGAAGCATTAAGCCATCCTCTCCCAGGGTGCTTTGCGCTACGCTGCATTTACCCCTGTAGGGGTCTCGCCATCTTTTGCAGGATTCCTGCAGAAACCAAGAACTGTTCTGTCTAACTGTTTTACTGATCGCAAAACCTATATTTATCTTGAAATATACTATACGGATATTCAGTGTGTTACAAACGGCAGTGTCACACAGTTTGAAGGCAGCTTTTTGAGAAATTACCCATGAACTATATGTTGCGGAAATATATATCAGTGAATCGCGGCGGATATTAATTCGCCTAGTCAGACGGTCGTCATGTTCGTTTACTGTGGGAACAGATGACTTTGGGTCAACTCCGGCAATGTCCGTGAGACCCTTACAGCGCTAAATGGATTGGCGCGAAGCAGAATGTAATGAATGCCTGATAGAGCTTGGCATTAAGCTAGGCGTTGACGAGCGTTACTCCCCATCAAAGCAAGCGCAACCCCCTTGGTGTTCCCTATGCCCTACGAGCTATAGGGTACAGCGTGTGCCACAGGGCGGGTGCGCATGCTCGCGATGACGTAACTTTCATCAAGGGTCAGTGGGCAATGGTCAATACATGTGCGTCTGATTGGACGGTTGCCAATGCGTTAAGGCGTTACGATAGGGTGATAAGGCGCTACACTAGGACTTTAAGGCGATTAGATAATGAATTGCTGCGTTCAGATGGGGCGTTAAGGCGCTAAGACAGGGCGTCAAGGCGCATAGACGGGCGTTAAAGGGTAACAACGGGCTTTGACGAGCGTCATTGCATTTTGATGAATTAGTGTCAATTCCGGAAACAGCTCATCAGCGCACGGACAGCGACACAGCTCACCAATTACCAATATACGAGTTGTCAGAGTATTTCCATCATAGCTCTCTACATTTGTTGTATCTATAACCGCTTATGCCGGTGCTAGAGGACGTGTGGTCATGTCATCCAAGTTGCCACATGAACAGGTACAATGAAAGCGTACCTGAGATACAACACATATCACGAATCGTTAGATTCTTGGTATGTGATTTAGAATAGGTTAACCAAAAGACTACACTGTGAAGTCATGTGGCTCTGCAGTATGTCGGCACCTCCTCCCACTTCTCTATATGCGTTGTAATTTCACCAGGACGTTGAAGCATTAAGCTAGGCGTAGACGAGCGTTACTCTCCATAAAAGCAAGCGCATCCCCAAAACGTGCAAAATCAACACTCAATCGCCAACATGGCTTATACTTGCTCTAAGTGCAAACGCACGTTCACAATACATTACGATATGATGCGACACCAGAAGAATATTCATGGGATTGAAGACACCGAAGCCGATACAGATATTGAGAATATGCCAGCTGATTCTGAGAGTTCACCGACTGATACCGATAGTCATCCTACGTCCCAGGGAATTACATTACAAGCGTCTGGTCCGTCATTCATTATTCCATCAAAGAATATCGGCGTCCATAATCCGGACAGGATAACTTACAGTAGGTTTACATCCAAATGCGCCACCCACCGAGGCCCTACAAAATGCAATCAAGATGCACAAACAGCTATTCCAAACAGCCGTCACAGTATCCTGGACAACCCACGAGGATTAGAACTAACGGATCAGAGCGACCATGCCCGAAGATTGACGCAACACCAAAGGACGGCTTCTGATTGGACAAGAGCAGCCGAGATTACATCTAACGGGCAAGAACGAATATGACAGATGCAGCACCAAAAGGCGGATTCTGATTGGACAAGTGCATACTTAAATTGTGAACATACCCAACGCGGCTGCCCTAGTTTGTGTATGATGTAAAATTGGGGAGAATAAATAAAAGAAAACTTGTGAACGTGTTCATCATTCTTTCTCTTATCTGTCTGCATCATGACGTCAAGGCGTTGGGACAGGCGTTATGACGTTAAGATAGGGCGTTAAGACGGGCGTTAAGACGTTAAGATAGGCGTTAAGGCGTTACTGTGAAGCTTTCCAAAAAGGTCATACGGCAAATATACTGGATTTCCGCGTTCTCTACTACTAAGGTGCAACTGGACTTTAATTACGCTTTCTCTGCTACTACTGATGACGTCACATTAGTCTACCTCACACGGTACAATAGCGGACCAAAGAGCAAAGATGGTGCACCTCTACCCCAAAACTTCCATCTCAAATGTTCGTTCTATAGTATTCCACGGCTGGGCATGCGCAGAATGACACCATTTCCACGGCACACCAGTCAAGTCAGATGCTTTCCCACAAGTGCTTCAATATGATACCTCACAAGGCCCATTCGGACCAATATTGTACCATCTCTACCCTCAAAACGTCCATTCCAATGCCCTTTTCCCACTGCGCATGCGCAGATGTGGGTTATTTCCACTGCACACCCATCCAGTCTGACTCTACTCTACGACAGCTTCAATTTGACACCTTCTCCGGTTCATTTGGACCACGGATAGTGCATCTCGACCCTAAAACGTCCACCGCAGGTGATCCTCTACAGTTCGTAGTAATGGCCTCGGTCTAATTTCATAATACGACAGACCGTCCGTGTTCTGCTACATCATAATTCTTCTTGCCTTCTTAATAGCTTATATCTATAACACCATTCTGTTCAGCATTATGAACGCTGCAACGAGCATTTACAGATCGATGGCTGGCTTCGTCTACACGGTGATCGCGGACATGGAGTAAATTTTGTCCCGCCCCAGTTATGCCCCTTGACTGTGCCTAAAAATCAAGACTTATTTACGGAGAACGGGAAGGTTGACCCCCACTTTTTTCGCCTTTTCAAGTTGGTACCGAAACTGGGAACATTGGAAGAAAATTTAATTGAGATCGCAATTACAGATTTTTCTGGAAATTGTGCCGAATTTGACCATTTTTCGACTTTTTAATGGGTTTTCTTAGATAAATGAAGCAAGGTTGGAGATGAATGTTCGAGATTTATTTTTCCATAACATATCAGTGCTGTGTCTTAATATAATATTTTAGTCATCCGCTTTCAAAAAATATATATATATATTTGATTTGGTTTGAAGATTTTACGACAATTGGTGGCCGAAAAGCGGACCCATGGTCTATTACTTGCCAAATGGAAAAATCCCTGGAGTGCGCCCTCAGGCCTGCCTATACACTGCGCATGTGCAGTCAGAACGTTTCCTCTGAACTGGCCTCCAGACACCTGCCATCGTATTCTACAGCGTGTGACAGAAAAAATGAGCTGTCTCACTCCATACCGCAACTGTCCCTGCGTGGGTTCCCCATTAGGCTTATACCATGGAATTATAAATATTCGCCCTCTGGTAACTGAGGTATATCAGTGTAATTCTCACTTGACAAGACTGTAGGGCTGTACCCGAGCTTCAAGAGCATACATCATACGTCTATAATAACTCAAATCATCCCTCCGTACACCTCCCACACACGTAAACATCCTCCAAGGTCCGAGTTGGAGTCCGTGCACATGGTTTTACATGTACCCTGACAGAGTTGTCTCCCTTGCGTACAGGGTGCATAGATGGCAGCACGATCGGTGTCATGGGGGGATTTCCCAAGCAAGAGCCGCCATTTTATTAGTTTGTTATGAAATTGCGGAACAACATTGATACCGCCAGACACGAAGAGCTCGATACTGGGATCGCACTGATCATAGAATCATATTAATAACATGATAAAGCACACATAGGTTATGTTTATTATGGTGGCTTATTTGTGCCATTTCTTAAATTCTTGTTTTCTCCCGCGAAAACAAGAAATTGAGAAAAAATGAAGGAGATGCAAGAAGATCAGAAATTAAGAAAATTCGAAATTACGAAAACAAGAAATTTACAAGAAACTTGCTGATTTGTGCCATTTCTTTATTTCCCGTTTTTGTTTTCCGAGAAAACAAGAAATTATAAGTTTCAAAACTTCGTGTTTTCTTGTTTTCGCGGGCGAAAATAAGAAATTAAGAAATGGCACAAATCAGCCACCATAGTTTATTGAATATTTCACCCACTTGTATGGGAATTTTTGTGCCCCCAGAGAGTGGGGGGAGGGGGTCGTTTCCCGCCACACCAAACATACACCACAAAGAACATTCTATGTTCTCCGCTTACCACTCAGGACAATCCTGGAGATTATCGCACATCGTCGAACATTCCCTGACATTCAGGCGAAGAGACAACCAGCGTATTTGAAGTCTCATGGCCCTCGACATGGGACCACTTGTCTGTCCGCGGAGGCTTCCCCCGGTACCGGAAGTGACCGCATCACCGTCGAAATTACCACTTCACGACGGAGAAATACCAAAGGTCACTTCCGATCACGTGACCGGAGGTGCACTCAATAACCTTTGACCCAGAAGTGACGTCACCTCCACGTGACTCCACAGTTAGGTCACGAAAGTAAGTCAATAGGTATAAAGATCGACTTTTACTATCACTAATGATGTTGTGTTTAACGAATATCGGCATGCTAAATATACACAATGTGTTTCAATGGAATTTCCAAATTCTCATTTTGTTTGTGTTAAACTGATGGCTGTTTTCTCAGTCCAATGTTCCATTAACGTAACACATGGGGACGTGGTATCTGGACATGTATTCTGTTTGACCGTTAGAATGAGAAACAAATGCGTGGAGGGACCACTGCCTCACCATAGATACCTTACCTAGAAAATATCAAGATTAGGTTAAACTGAAAGATAACATAACATATATCTCCTGAATACAATCGGCTTGTTCGCAGCACGGCTCGTTTCAGCAATCAAATAGTCAAAGTATTGCAAACATGCATATACCTGGCACGGTTGCCTTAATAACTGGTGGTGGACAAGGAATCGGGCGAGCAATCGGCGAGAGTCTGCTTCAACGCGGAGGAAAGGTAAGTATCCTACACGTGTGTATATCCATATAACTTGACAGCAAAACTCACAAAACTCAGATATATCACACCTGAATGAACAGTATCTAGCACTAGTCCATCTGGGACTTCCGTTGCCATGGAGATCGGCTTGAGATGAAAAGCCACGGGAAACACCTCAAATTAGACGAGATCTTTCGGATTCATTTAGATATATATTTTATCTTCTGATAAGGGAGAAATACAACGAGGACTATGTTAGCGGACAAACATCCTATAATTTGTGCTGTGACACACGTACGGCGGATAACGGTTTACACCATTAATGCGCGAAGTCATATGAATTCGATGGAAAAGGCCGAGCAGTCGCGAATGGGGTTGAGATGTCTACTGGGTCGTTGGTGGATGAACCTGGCGGTCACAGACAACTAAATAATCGCCTTACTGAATATGTAGTAAATTGGCAGAGCGCATCTTGAGAAAACTATATTTTCTAATATTCGCCGCCTCAAATGACCCACCACACCAGGTAGCTTGGCCTTTCCGCTCAAACATATAAAAAAAATCAGCATACATTCCCCACCATTTTTTTTCGGGATAGACCACTAGAAATAGGGTCATTCAGTCCGACACTCCGGCAAATTTCGTAAGTAGTCAATCAAACTGCCCCAGATTTTTTTCGATTAAAATTTGAAAAGGTGGTTTTGATACATTTGAGAGTCAAATATTATAGAAACATTTTAAAAATACGCCACAGACGATTTCTGGCCCAGTCAGGTATAATGGCTAATCAATGTTCGCCGGAAGTCAAGTCCTGATAATAATCTTGAACCCAGGAACTTCAATGGAGGTTTGTGACCTGGAACTGCGGTACAGGCTTAGATCCATAACAAGTGTGCCACAGCTACAGGTTTTGGAGTTAGCTATTTAGTTAAATGTGTCGTTACAGAATATAACCCATGTTTTCATAACTTGCAGTTCACAATTGCAGCCATTCCACTCTCATTTGTTACATCCATTGCATTAAAACATAACATAAAATCATCATTACAAATTGTACCGTATATTTTTGTGAGGTATGTATAGTGGATTTGCGTGAAGATGTTCTGGAAACAACGAAAGTAGAATGGACAGGGAAATATGACCCTGGGTGTTTCACAGTTAAACGGTCTAACGTGTCCATCAAGGAAGAACTTGAAGGTATATTGAACACTTGAACACATTTATTACATCGATGTATCTAAACGCTAAAATAAAAGGTAATACTAGACTGTCATCTTATTTTATATCCCCTTGGTCAGCTCAGAAGTGTAATGGAATGCATGACCAATATCTGCCTATAAACGATGTGTTCAGGGTGTGGACATGAATAGTAACAGTAGCAGTTTAGATAACAATTGTGCGCACCTGTATATGTAATTGCAGTTATTGCTATCGTTGTAGCTTCATTGGCTTACACCGTTGATCACTTTGGACGTTTGGACATACTGGTGAACAATGCTGGTATTCATAATGAGGTCCAGTGGGAAATGACCTTACATATCAATATGGTGAGAACTTCGTTTTTGTCCATTACTCCGCACTCTCAGGGCATCAGATATCATCCCTGGTCGAGCCATGACAGAGGATGCATTTGCCAGGCCAAAGTCCAGTCGTTTAATGAATAGGCTTTTCCAATAGTATTAGTGATCTCGAGACTTCTCCGAATATGTCCAATGTTGGCCACCGTCCTCCTTCGGAAGGAAACTATTTATGAGAGAACGCATCCGAATATGAAAGAAAGTGCACGGAACTTGAAGGAAAAACACAATTTTCTGTCACTTAAACAGCACATATTTGTGGAAGAGCGACGGACTCCGGAACGTGTGGTAAAATTATTTTCTCCTTTTGCGTGTCTATAATATCCCTAATTAAGAATATCGCCCTTGGCCCTAAAATATCAAATATCCCATACTCATCGTGCCTCAACTATACGTTGAGCACGTCTATGGGAATATTATTCCTATTCTATTGCACTACTTAAATTGATTATCAACAAAGATTACAAGGAAAGCTTGAAAAATAAAATAATGTAAAGTTTGGCTTCCTCTCCCC
>JAVTVY010050095.1:0-25007 GCA_036873755.1 Hanleya hanleyi | reverse complement strand
GAATCGTTCTCATCGTTACATTCATTTATGAGAGGTGTCAGTTCCGACCCACTGTCGCCAGTTCCGATCCAGCCTCGTTTTTGGCATTGACCTTTAACCCAGATATATAAAAATCTAATCGTCAACATAAAAAGTCAAGTTCAACGCTCAAAGTGAACGGACGTGTTTTTGTGTTCTACCAAACCAGCCCAGCTTTCCCAGCCTTTGTGTTCCTCTGCGGTCTTTGTTCCCCGGGCGTTCAGGATTACCTATACTACAACAACAAACAGCGGGAGAAACCAGCCAGCCAGAGCTAAGTTTTGAATTGAATTTTTGCACCTATACTAATATTTCCTATCACTAAAGTCACTCCTTACCAAATAACAACTAGTCCTGATCTAAACAAAAACAAATCAAACAATGGAAGCCTCTCAATCTACCGTAAAAACACCTAAAAGGAAGCTCTCAGAAATCAACACTGAAAAATCCCCACCCACCAAAAAACAACGATCCCTACCCGAAAGGCCTAGTAGTCTAGAAAATTTTATCGCCATCATCCATAGTTTAACCCAACTGAGAGCATGTAAATTGCCAAAGGCCAAGGTAGCAAACGATCTCAAAAAATGTGCTGGTGACGTACATCAAATCTTTGAAATGCCGGGTGGTGATCTGAAAGTCCACTGCAAATCACAAACTCAGTACGAGAAATTACTACGTTTAGACCCGCTAGCAGATAAACCTGTCTCGGTAAAACAATTCATACAGCGTAGAGAGCAATGCAAAGGAATAATTTATGGAATTGACCTCAGTATCAAACTAGAAGACATTCTCCCCACTCTCTCAAAACAAAACGTCGTATATGCCAAAAGAATGCAAAAGAACAAACAGGAAACGACAAGCATTATGCTAGTATTCAAAGGATCAAAATTACCGGAAACTGTCCGGCTATGGCTTCGTAACATTATAGTTAAACCTTTTTTTTGATACACCAAAACGATGCCATAACTGTCAGAAATATGGTGGTCATATAGCTAGATTTTGTAAATCCCAAGTTGTATGTGCGAAATGCTCTGGAAATCATAATTACGAAGAATGTACTGAAACAAAAGTAACATGTGTAAACTGCAAAGGCAACCATTCAGCGGCCTACAAAGGTTGTATAGCTTTCAAAGAGGCAAAAAGAGTTGAATTCACTAAAGCAGACAAAGGGATTTCTTACGCAGAAGCTGTAAAAGAAACCAGAATGAATAGAAAAATCAGTATAGAAATGACCACCGCTCTACACAAAGCAAAGGCAACTGAGACAATAGTCACAGCCGTGAACACAAACTCAGGTGATACAATGGAGACTGAAAACAATGAACAAGAAACAGAGACAAAGAACCTAACCAAGCTAGACCTGCTGGGCTTTATCAACATTGTGTTGAACTCAGTTATTAACCCCCTGCAACCCAAGCTTAATAAGACCGACATGATAGTGAAAATTGCGCGGGACTTCCTTAATTGGGAGTTCAGCTCCGATGAAATCATTAACTGGGGGAAAAACCCGAAATACGATAAGAAAACATCCACACCCAAAGAAAAGTCTATCCCGGGCCCTCAACATAACAACATAAGATAATCCACCTGCGAATGCATCAGTCTCCAAATTAGGGATATAACTAATACAAAATTCAATAAAAATCAATTATCAATACTCCAATGGAATGCCCGAAGCATCGGGAAAAACGGGGACAATCTTAAAGTCTTAGTAAATGAAATCAGCCCAGATATAATTTGTGTTCAGGAAACATTTCTGAAGCCAGGAAAAAATAAATTTACAATAAACGGATATAAGTCGTATAGATCAGACAGACTTACAGGTGCACTAGGGGGAAACCTGATATTAATAAAAGAGGATCTGATTCACATCGAACTAGATAAAAGCCCTACCAGTGACGATCTCGAATGGCGCGCTATTCAGGTCTTCTTCAATAACAAACCTATTAACATCATTAATTTATATGCCCCAGGAAGTCTAAAGAAAATTTCGCCAAAAGAACTGGACAACATCACAAAGAAATTTAACTCCCCTATCATCATATGCGGTGATTACAACAGTCATAACCCCATGTGGGACGACAATTGCATCAAGGCAGACGAAAAAGGCCAAGTAGTGGAAAAATGGCTTGACCAAAACAACCTATGCTATCTAAATAATGGCCACGGGACGCGAATAGACATGAACACCGGTAAACTATCTGCAATTGATTTAACTATTGTCTCCCCTGATTTAGCTGTTAAATCCGAATGGGAAGTGATTCCTGACACGCTTGACAGCGACCACTTCGCCATTCTGACGAAAATTAGTATAAAACCGGACGCTGAAAGGACAGACGCCCCTCCAAAATTTCAGTACTCCAAAGCCGACTGGAAAAGCTTCCAGAAAGACTGTCAATGCCTAAACCATGACGAGATATTCAATTCCGATCCAGAAATGTTCAATGAAAACATTACAAATTCACTACTAAACATAGCACAAAAATATATTCCGATATCACAACAGCGCCACAACAAAACCCGGTACCCTGGTGGAACCCAGAGTGTGCAAAGAATATTGCGGCCAAAAAGAAGGCACTTAGAAAATTCAAAAAAAGTAGGCTCCAAAGTGATCACGCGAACTACAAGGAACTCAAAATCATAGCTGAAAAAAGTGTCAAAGAAGCTAAATCAAAATGCTGGGAAGACTTTTGCAACACTATAGATACCAAAACCAATTCAAAAAAGTATGGAACAAAATAAAAAATATACAAGGAAAGTTAACAAACACAGTCCCTGTACTGAACAAAACTAAAAAAACGAACAAAGAAAAGGCAGAACACCTCGCCGAATCTTTCGCTTCAAACAGTAGCGATAGCAACCTGAAACCAGAATTCAGAAAAATTAAGGAAGAAACAACGATAGAAAACGATTTGGACGATCATTTAGAAAACTATCTCAATGCAGACTTCAATATTAATGAATACCGCAAAGCTATACACTGTAAAAAAGAGAGCTCACCTGGTCAAGACAAACTAGGATACACGATCTTTAAACACCTACCAAATAAAACACAGAAACTAATTTTGAAACTAATTAATGTCAGCTGGCAGACCAAACAACTTCCAAGTAAATGGAAAGCATCTATCGTTATCCCAATCCCAAAACCGGGTAAAGATCCATCAGACAGCAACTCTTACCGCCCAATTTCTCTCACTTCAAATCTATGCAAAATAATGGAAACTATGGTAAAGAATAGACTGGAATTTCATATGGAAAACAACAACTTATTAAACAAAACCCAAAGCGGCTTTCGCAAGAACAGAAGTACATTAGACCATATAACCAGATTACAACACTCGATAAAAAAGGGGAATGCCAAACATCAGTACACACTAGGTATCTTCCTAGACATAGAAAAAGCATTTGACCTTGTATGGCAGGACGGCATAATTATTCAATTAAGCAAACTTGGGATTAAGGGAAGAATGCAACACTGGATAAAAAACTTCCTAAACAACAGAAATTTTAAAGTTCGCCTAGGAAACACCCTATCCACCGACCATCAACTAGACAACGGTACCCCTCAGGGAAGCGTCATTAGCCCCACCCTTTTAACATCCTCATCAATGGCCTAGCCGATGAAATTGACACGAAACATCCAGAAGTAGAACAGTCCCTATTTGCTGACGATTCTGCCCTCTGGAAAACCGCACGTTCCATCAAAAAACTTACAGGTATAATGCAAAAAACACTAGATACAATTAGCGGTTGGGCGGATAAATGGGGCTTCAAATTTTCCGCTCTCAAAACAACGGGTATTATATTCTCAAACAATAAACACATTGACGTTAAACTAACACCAGGAGGTCAGAAAATTGAATTCAAAAATAGTGTTAAATATCTTGGTATGATCTTTGACAGAAAACTCACATGGAAAGACCACATTGATCAACTAGTTCTTCGGTGCAATAAAGACCTGAACCTCATGAGGTGTGTGTCTGGGACAAACTGGGGAGCGAATAAATATAGTTTGATGAAATTATACCAAACGCTCATTAGGTCAAAAATAGATTACGGGTCCATCGCCTACCAATCAGCATGTAAGACACAACTAAAAAGAATAGACAGCATTCAATATTCTGCTCTAAAAATAGCTACTGGAGCCTTCAAGGGAACCGCCCTATGTAGTCTTCAAATAGAAACCAATGAGAAACCTCTTCATTTAAGACGGGAGGAACTGTCCCTGAAATATGCAGGAAAAACTAGAGCTAAGGGCGAAAATCACCCATGCCACAAATTTTTTGAAGATAAAAGTGAATATGAATATTTAAAGAAAAACTGGGAAAAAGACTCCGCCCCCCTCGGCTACACCGTAAATAACCTATTCCAAGAGCATGAAATACCCATCGCACACATCTGCGACACAGACAAAATCATTAGACCACCCTGGGAATTAGAGTCGCCCCACGTGGACACAAGTATTCACGACTACCTCACAAAGAAGGACAACCCAGACTTTATAAGAGCCACCACCCTTGAATATATCAACCAAAACTGGAAAAATTACATAAAAATCTATACAGACGGATCGAAAACACAAGTAATAACACAGGATCAGCTTTTGTTATACCTGAGCTCGACATACAAAATGGTTTCAAACTTCCAGACAATATGTCTGTATACACTAGTGAACTGATTGCTATAATTAAGGCTCTCGAATGGATCATCGAGCACAAACCAATCCGTGTGGTGATACTTAGTGACTCCCTTAGTGGACTCACATCCATTAAAAATTCTATATCTGACAGTAGACCTGATCTCATACACAAAATAGAATGTATATGTACACAAATACACAACGAGGGTATAGACGCCATTTTAGCATGGGTCCCCGCGCATGTCAACATCAGAGGTAACGAAGCAGCCGACAAAACTGCCAAAGACAGTCTTGCTAAAGCTACACACGATGTGCCAATAGGATTAGGATATAAAGAACTCAACACTATCATTAGACGCAAAATAGATAGCAAGTGGCAAAAGGAATGGAACGAAGAAGAACGTGGGCGGTGGTTACATAAGATCCTTGATGGAGAGAAAAGACAAGTCCAGGGATTCCAGTTAGACAATAAACGTGATGACCGCATAATCACCAGATTAAGACTAGGCAAAACCGGACTTAAATCACATCTGTCCATGCTTCTGAAAAACACCTCACCCCTCTGTACCGCATGCAACAATGTAGAAGAAACAATAGAACATGTCTTACTTGAATGCCCTAAACACTACCCACAACGCGAGACACTTAGAAACGAATTAAAAGAATTCAACACTCCCTTAACATTACCAGCGATATTAAACCCTAAGCCTCCCATTAGAAAACAGGTATTCAAGTCCTTAATAGATTTTATAAAAACTGCTGGCTATTATTCCAGTATATAACACTACCCCCGTGCATGCGCAACACTAACTAACAATGTCAGCATTGGCCAAAAATGTCTCTTTTGGAATAAAATTTAGGCAATGTGGGCACCGGAGATACCATGTTCCGTGTGGGCCGGTTACCACATTAGTCTCAAAAATCGGAGGCCAAGACCAATCAACATCCCTGCGACAATATTGGCCAAAAATCTCTCTTTCGCAATAAAATAGGCAACGTGGGCACCGGAGATACCATGTTCCGTGTGGGCCGGTTGCCACATTAGTCTCAAAAATCGGTGGCCAAAACCAATCAACATCCCTGCGACAATATTGGCCAAAAATCTATCTTTCGCAATAAAATAGGCAATGTGGGCACCGGAGATGCCATGTTCCGTGTGGGCCGGTAACCACATTCGTCTCCAAAACCTAAAGGCCGCTACCAATTCAACAACCAAGGACATAAATCATTAGCACACGTCCAAGAAACAACCACGCACACAGATAATGTCACTCACAAAAATGAATACTACACAGTGTTTCATCTTATACTTTCAGAAATGGAGATGAACACGATGAAGGTCCTCATCAAACAGACAACAAACAGAACACTGACGACGACAAAAAATTTTAAACAGCACCTCACGGCACACCGAAGACCAAAGACGGGCTGGACAAGACTGAAAACAGAAGACGGATGACGATCACAAGAATACCAACATCGCCGCACAACAAGAAACCTCCGGAACCAGAACATCACATCCTAAACCACACCGACACGATAACCCATAGATGACACCGAACTGACGCCTTAACACGCCTTTGACTTTCACGCAATATAGGACGTAGACCTGCCGTCCTGTGCCCCAATACACACTCCAAGCAATTGTTACAGGCACAGATTTCTGGAAGAACCCACCCTGTTCCCAAGGGCGTCCTTACGCCCATGGTTCTCCCAGTTTTTTCTGGACGGCTTTGTGCGTTCCAAGGGGTACCAAGACAAAGGAATCATACACGCGATTACAGTGAACTCATATTTACCAGTATAACTTAACCAAAAACCAAAAAGAGACTTACGAACTTGTACATATAGCGATTCTTATTTACTTCTATTTATATCTCCTACTAATCTCTCATTGTTATTTAGTTATTTATTTATTTATTTATACATTTAGCACTGGAAAAGAAATTCAATAAACAAAGTAATGTACCGCGAAATTCAAATAAAACATTGAGTTGATGGGCCGCGAAATCCGAATGGGAAGCGGCCCTTAAACTACAATTTCAATCAACATAAAAATAAGTTTCTTGTTGGATATTTCGTTTTGCATGTCTTTATCTCAGAAGTACTCATTTTGGCGTCAAAGAATACGGGTTGAAGGGTGATAGTGACATATTCCAGCTGATCATATTGACAAGCTAGATTGGACACTGAAATATCTCCGATAACTTATGAGCGTATATTCATTGGAAAAATGTTAATTCGCTAGTAGTTTTATTTATCGTACCTCTGAATAGCAGATTAAAGGAAAGCAATGCGAATCAACACTCCAGTTAAGAATTTAAAAGTGAACGCTGCCTTCGCAGGACCTTTTCAGGCCATGGTACAACCCCGAATTGCCATCCATGGATGATGCTGGTTCGAAACTGGCTCAGTCAGTTGTTGTCAACGATGCGGCGGGTAGCCTTAAAGTGACACTACGGTGAATACATTTATGACAGATACGTATTAACAAATGGTAATTATATGTGACAAATAAAACGTCAACACTTTGATCAAAAGCGCCAGAACACGACACTGTTTTTCATGACGGCGGGTCATGGCGTTTGTACTTAGACCGATGTAGTCGTGTGTGGAGTGCGTCTGTAAATCGATATCTCCTAACAAAACCAATGAATGAATAATAAAATTTAACCATAATTGGAAGATTGATCAACTTGTTCGATTGCTTTTAATATTTTAAGATTTCACGTGATCTTGGTTGTGACAAGAAGCAATGTTTTGGGGAGTGGGTCAGAACTGACACTGGATCGGAACTGGCGACGTGGCTATACATGCACTATAATTTCTGTTACCTTCAAAATAGTTTCAATTATTTCACGTACTGCTATATAAGATAGCAATTACGTGCAGATAGCACAGACAATCTTGGTGATTGTGGGTGGGTGATCAGCTTGGTCTACTGTGTTTCATTATTGTTTTCAGCTATGCACCATGAGAGCACCCAGGCATCAATATGAGGATTGTGGTCGAGTATACACACACTTACGACATGAACGTTTAATCCATGGACACGCACGCTTGTGGAGATTTATCCCACCCATAGGTTTACTCGCCACGACGAATCATAGTGATTTTAAAAATAACGGTTCTGGACGGGAAAGGTGACTACATATTAGTTTTCCCATCTGACACCAGATGGCGCTGATATAGTGAAAATGAATGAAAATAAAGAGGCTTACACAGTCATTAAATCGAGGAGGGAGATATTATAGCACTCCATTTCCGGTCTACAGTCTGTCTTAAGGCTGTATTTCTGAGTTTACTTGATGACAACAGCCCAGCCCGCTAACCACTCGGCCACTGAGACACCCAGTTTCTTAGTTCATTGCGTACATGGAGAAAGAGTTGAGCTCCCATGTATGACACTTAGTCGACACTCGTATTAGGCTACAATAAGGCGTCACTAAATGTCCGATCCGACATCAGGGGCCCTGTTATAAGTAAGGAAAATAATAAGAAAATGAACTGCCATTAAATGGAAGAGTTGAAGTTTCGTATTTGGCACATAGACTATACTCGCAGAGGGCTACATGATGGTGTCATTAGTAGATTAAAAAATGGGAGTTCTGGGCACGGCGTTCTAGGTCAGTAGGTCAGCATGATGTCATATGTAGGTCGAGGAGTCATCCATATATAGAAGGAACATTCGAGAAGGGGTGTTCTAGGTCAACGCGACGCCTATATATAGCACATCGTCTCGAATCGCCCGATGCAGAAGAAAAAATCCCGCTCGATCTCGCGCGTCAGTTGACCCAGTTTGCGGCCTTCGTACCTGTCGACCCGGATTGCGGCGTTCGGTCGACTTACTTACAGCCCACAGCGGAGCGCTACGTCGGCTATATAGAAGAAAGCTAAATAGCCTGGTTTAAATATGGTTTGTAGCCCGAGGACACTGCGGATCCCCGGACAGAAATAGATCGACTAAATATGGGACGTTGTAGCCCGAGATAGCTGTGGCGGTGTTTGACCCTGTTATGTATACTACGCACTTCGTTTCGCACGAATGATTTTATTACCCTTTTAAGGTAAGATGGCTATTGGAGTGTTCCGGCGAAAACTTCATTGAGATATACTCGTTAAATAGACAGAATCTGTCATTGTACGCGTAAAGCCTAGAAATTTCGTTTCGGACCCAAAGAAATTTGTCGATTTTTTTTAAAATTCATTAAAATCTTCATATCTCTGGAACGGGAAGGGCTACTCAGATGAAACTGACGTCGTTGGATACCCAGGAGAGAGTCTCGGCGTAATGACGTCGCCATAAAAATGACGTCATAGTGACTTCAGAAGATGAATTAGACGGATTTCGGAAAAGTCTCTATATCTCTCCTAGACCCGAAATTTAGACCGTTGGATAGCCCCGGATTACGCGCATGACTTAATCGTCGTAATTTCGTCATAGTGACGTCATCATCTAAATTAGACGGATTTTTTCAAGTCTCCGTATCTGCGAAAAATGAGGGGTTAGAAGAGTGAATCCCGCACCATCGGATAGGGAAAAGAGAGTTTGAAATGCTGAAACGCGTAAAATGAACTCGAAGCTACAATCGTGTTATTAGCGAATATCAAAGCTGTACACAAGATGTATTACCAGTGACCTATGTGTAATTCTTTAATTAATACACCATTTACTGTATGCATGTACATTACAAAACATATAAGGGAAGTGAGAAGAGGTGCCGACATACTGACAGAGCCACATGACTTTACAGTATAGTCTTCGGGTTAATCTATTCTAAAGCACATACCAAGAATCTAACGATTCGTGAAATGTGTTGTATATCAGGTACGCTTTTATTGTACCTGTAGCCCAAGGTATACGAGAAATGATCGATACCATCAGTTACCAGACTATATACGACTCTGGGATTCGAATCAATACCGCAAAACTTCACTCGCACTAAACGTACGTACACTGATATCTATTTCATCTGCACATACATGAAGAGTGTATACCCGTTATCGCTTTTTTCTATATTTAACATGTATTTAGCTGTACATGTTTTAACATGATCGGGCAGGTCTTAACACGCTTCATAGAACTAGCATTTGTGCATTGGGATAGAGGAGGAGGAGAAGGAAGAGGGGAAGAGGGGGGAGCTCGAGGAGGAAGAGGAGGAGGAGCCCGAGGAGGAGAAGGAGCTGGTTGAGGAGGAGGAAAGTGGTTACTTGTTTTATTTAGCACTCTATTGGAATTTGAAATTAGTGACGTTGACTGACGTCGAGTAAATGAATATATTTTTTATAACCTATATTATAACTGTATGAGAGGTTTTTTGCATTCTTCGGGAAACCGTCGAACGCCGCTTTATCATGTCGGCAGAAGATAGCGTTGACGATGCTGATATGTGGATTAAATTGTATGTAGACCAGAGTAGAGCTTCCTTAAGGCAGGAAACGTGTCAGAATGGGTGACAGAGACTGCACTCTTCTCCGAACTCTCTTATTTCACAAGCAAACAGTATGGGGAATTCGGTTATCAAATCCCGTACAAGAGATACGTCTGAAATAGCGTCTGCTGGATTAGTTTCATCCGCACGGCAAGTTGCGGAGCAGGCTAAAGCAGAACTCGATAGATGGCGTCAGAAAGCAGGCGTTGATGCGGCAAGACACTCTTTCTGAGACATCTAGAAAATCTATGACGGGAAAAGGTTAGCGTTTTAATAGCGTTATTTAATGTCAAGTACTTTAAGAAGCTTATTATCAGAATATTAATGCCTATTCGCTGGTGAGATGGCTGTATAGAGGAAGAGGAGGAGGACGAGGAGGCGGAGGATATACTGTATATTATAAAATATAGAGAGAAATTATATCAGAATTAGTCTACGTCGTGGCATTGGAGCGTCAAGATGACAAACAAGTGTACGTATAACCTGAGAAGACAGCAATTTATACACCAAATGGGGAATCAGCCTACCACAACCGTGACTCGACCGATAATATCAGAACATCCGTATCTGTACAAGCAGGAGATTCGATCTACGGCCTACCCAAGAGCATCAGAACATCCATTTACTATGATCGTCAGAGGCCTGACTGGTTGCGGGAAGACATCATAGGTAATGCAACTTTTGGAGCGTGCTAGTATCGATCCCTCTCCAACACGCATCGTATTGTGTTACAGTCAATGGCAGTCAGCCTATGAATTTACAAACGTAAATGTAAACGTTCTCCCTGGCATGCCTCATGACATCGGCGAAGAGTCTCACTTTGACCCCGGCCAAACCAACATTATTGTCCTGGACGATTTGATGGGTGAGGTAAAGCGCGAAGAAAAAAATGCCGACCTATTCATCAAAGGTTCGCATCGCAGAAATTTATCCATGATTCATCTGACTCATAATCTCTTTCCTCGAGGCAAGGCATCTCGAGATATCACGATAAACTGTCAGTATTTCGTTCTATTCAATTATTCTATTGATAGACATCAAATTCACACGTTCGGGAGACGAATCTTTCCTCAGGATATGACACATTTTATGGTAAAATTTCACGAAGCTACATCTCGTCCGTATGGATATCTGTTCCTCGATTTAAAACCCTATATGGCGTAAAATGACAGACTGGCTACCAATGTACTATCAGGTCTCTCTCCTGAGTATCTAACGACGAAACTTTCATCTCAGTAGCCCTTCCCATTCCAAATATGGAGATTTTAATGGAAACTAAATTCTAGGTTTTACGCGTACAATTACAGATTCTGTCTATTTAACGAGTATATATAATGAAGTTTTCGGTGAAAACTCCAATAGCCATCTTACCTTAGTAAGGGTAATAAAATCATTCGCGCGAGAAGTGCGTTGTATATATAACAGGGTCGAACACCGCCACAGCTATCGTCGGGCTACAACGTCCCATATTTAGTCGATCTATTTTTGTCCAGGGTTCCACAGTGTCCTCGGGCTACAACGTTCTATATTTAAACAGGGCTATTTAGCTTTCTTCGATACAGCCGACCTAGAACTCCGCGGCTCCGCGAGTAGGTCGATCGAACACCGCAATCCGGGTCGACCGGACTGAACGCCGCAAAACGGGTCAACCGATGCGCGTGATCGAGCGGGTTTTTTTCCTCCGCCTCGTGCGATTCAAGACCGGTTATACCGGGACGATGTGCTATACATTGGCGACGCGTTGACCAAGAACACCCCTTCTCGAATGTTCTTTTTATATATATAGATGACTCCTCGACATGACGTCATGCTGACCTACTGACCTAGAACGCCGTGTTCAAAACCCCCAATTTCTTATCTACTGTCATTAGTTTCCGATCCGACACCGGGAAGGGCAGGGAGCTGTTCTAAATAAGGAATTGAACAAGGATGTGACCTTTGCGCCCATCAGATCGAAGAGTGGCGCTGACCTCAGTAAGGATCTACACGGTCATTAAATCGAAGAGTTGAGCATCCATGTTTGGTATTTAGACTATACTCGTAGACGATTCCAATCCGACACCAGGGGGCTCTGTTATTAATAAGAAACTGAATAAGAAAAGAAAAAGTCCATCAAATAGAAGAGCTGAACCCCCATATTTGGCACATACACTATACACGTAGATAGATGCATGATGACGTATTTGGGTTTCTGGTCCGACACAAAGGGGTTCTGTTCTGAATAAGGAAATGAACTGATAATAAGGTCATTTATATTGAGGAGGTGAGCCTCTATATTTGCTACTTAGACCATACTCGTAGAGGGCTACAATGCCAGTAAGGTGATGTCAATCCACGCGTGTAGTTGCCGGACGAAAAGACGGTATTTCGCACTGGGTTTCATTTCTTAAATTGCTTAACTTGCATTAAAGCTAAGAGGAGTCCGTACAAAACAAATCTTTCAAGTAGCATGGAACCAGGCAGCCTTCATTCGGCAACGATTTGGTGTAAGACTCACGAAATATAATTGACAAAGGATCTGCTGCAAGTTGTATTGTCAGTCTTTTGTCCAGGATATTACCTTTTCAATGGGAGGTCTTACACCAAAGCCTTGTCCTTCATCCATCCTATAAAACACTGAGGACAGCACACAAGACACAGGCAGGACGTTTACACGGTACAATAAAGACAAGTGATATTACAGTGCTAGACATCACATTATCAAGTTCCTGTTGCTTCTCAGCTAAATGCGTTGAAGCAACAGGAATTAAATTTTGATAGCTGATTTTTTTAATTTTCAAAAATAAAACAATACGCATGTTTGGTGTTTTGGGTTACAGAGCAGTGTCAAAGAATTGGAACTCTTCTGTGTGTGGAGATTAATTTAGTCCATAAAACAAAGGTTTTGCTATTGACTGCACAACTGTCAGCCAGTTTAGGTATTGAAAGATAGTGAAAGTCTATCTTCAATCCTCTAGCGATTGGTCGTTCAACCGAACCATTTTGAAGAGGGGGGGCAAGGAGGGGGGGGGTAGGCGATCGTGTGAACGTAAAAAAAAATATCTCTAGTAAGGAGAAAAAAGAAAAAAATAGTCCAAATACGAAGAACGAAGAAAAAACAATTCGTGAAGAATTCAAGTGTGTCTTTAGGGACCGTGCAAAATTTATTGATGGGGTAGGACCGGTGGAAATAGTGGGGGGACCAGGACTTTTTCTCTCGCTATTTTATGTAGGACATTAAATTTTTTTTACGTAACTATCCATAGGACCAAGAGATTTTCAAAAATAAATAAAGAAAAAATACGAAGCTGCGCATCTGAAAACCCCTCGACTCTGGGTCCTGATTCGATAGGCTTCTGGGTCATGGCCATATGGTGTGCCCAGGGATGTCATTCTTGAGATATGTCGGTAATGAGATTTCAAAATGAAGAGTTGAATTGTATTGAAGATATGTATCATTGATGATTTTGCATAAATTAAAGATGGCCACCAAGGCTTCCGCCCAATCAGAAAAGCCGGCTTGGTAATTTATTGAAAGTCTCCTGAGGTATCGATGATGCACAAACTTTCATATTGAACAGTTGAATGGCATCAGAGATATGTACATGTATCATTAATAAAAGATGGCCACCAAGGTTTCCATCCAATCAGAAAAAAAGGTTTGCTAATTTATTGAAAGTCTCTTGATGTATCGATGATTCACCAACTTTCATATTGAACAGTTGAATGGTATCAGAGATATGTACATGTATCATTAATGAGTGCATAAATTAAAGATGGCCATCGAGGCTTCCGCCCAATCAGAAAAGCCGGCTTGGTAATTTATTGAAAGTCTCTTGATGTATCGATCGGATGATGCGCCAACTTTCATATTGAACGGTTGAATGGTGTCAGAGACATGTACATGTATCATTAATGGGCTTCCAGGTGATGACCATATGTGTCATTCAAGCTTGGCGTTATTTGCATAACAAAAAAACTTTGCTCAGGCGGGTTTCCTATTGGAGGGGGAGGACCTTTGAGATAGTGAATAAAATACTCTAAATATCAACATTAAATATCAGTCTGGTATCTGTGAACTACAGTGTATATGCCTGACAACATGAAACCCCTGAAACAAAGACCCTTTTATCACTGAACAACTAGCATGTTAAATACAATGCACTCTAAATTTCCATACTTATAAAAATGTGCAAAAGTATATGTGCATATCACATATTGGTTAGGGGGTGGTGTTTACAGATGCGGCTGACCAAATCCGGGTACATGTAGGTCACAACATAGATAGGACCAGAACTTTTTTTACCCAAGATCCAGATAGGACTCGTAGATTTTTTTGGTTCGAAGATAAGGGGGACCAAGGATTTTTTTAGCTGATTTTCCTTGTTGCACCGGTCCTACCCCCTCGATAAATTTTGCATGGTCCCTTATTAGCTACCACGCTGTTTAATAGTGTTGTTAATGTCAGTACATGCAGCGGAGTAAACATCGGAAAACGTTGGAAATTGTCCACAGTTGACAACATATTTCATTATATACTCCAAAACTGTAAACAAAAGAACCCATATCATGAATTCCACCGTGACGGAATCACCGTTGGGAAGACGTTTTTTTTATTCAAAGCCATGTATTCGGAAGTTTCGTGGTCATACTCATGAAGTTTTATGTTTAGTTTGCTATTCTTTATGACATCTGTCCACGGATCCGTGAAAAATCTACAGATGATCCAGCATTGTCAGTAAATCATGCCTCGAAATCTGCGTGACGGAATCACCTCAAACGGACATAACTCTTGACTAGTGTTGCTTGTCTATTTTTTTTTTTTTTGTGCTGCTCTGTTTCAATCTGATTATTCTTATATGACATCTCTTAATAACATACAGTACCCAAGGATGATACGATTTTTTTTCTCGTGCGCTTTTAAATATTCTCGGTAAAAGAGCTTTATTAATTAAACATTTTCTCCCAAAAAATATTCATAGGGTGAATTTATCACTTCTACTAATGAAAATGAAACTCTGAACTCTTATTTTTACCAAGGTATCAAGGGCGGATCCAGCGAAAATTCATGGGGGGGGGGGGTCAACTATCACAGCCCAACAGGCGAGGGTCCAGGGGCGGCCTAGGCCCCGGAAGCTCCGGGGTCCTAGATCGCCGGAGATGCGTTCTAAGCGTTTTCCCGGAAATAAATCTGAACAAAATGTATGCAGATTTATGGGTCTATTTTCACGCTTGTTTTGCATTTATGAGCACGCATCGATAGTAAAAAATCACACTTTATCGAACATTTAAAAAAAAGTACGCAGAGTGATACGATTCATTCACACAAAATGAAAATAACGAAATCCTCACAGCCCAACAGGCGAGGGTCCAGGGGCCCCCTACGCCCCGGAAGCTCTGAGGTCCTAAATGGCCGGAGATGAGTTCTGAGCCTTTTCCCGGAAATAAATCTGAATGCAGATTTATGGTTCTATTTCACGTTTGTTCCACATTTAAAAGCACACATTATATTGAACAAATTACCCCTCATGTCTGAATCCATTTGATTTTCTACTTATATTTAACACATATAGACAGGCACAACTGGCGAGGGTCCAGCTCTGAGGTCCTTGATCACCAGAGATGCATTCTAAGCGTTTTTCGGGAAATAAATCTGAACCAAATGTATGCAGATTTATGGTTCTATTTTCACACTTGTTTCGCATTGATAAGCACGCATCGATAGTGAAAAATCGCACTTCATGGAACATTAGAAACCAATATGATACCGATACGATTCATGTACACTAAGCAAAATTAAGCGAATCCTCAGCCTAACAGGCGAGGGTCCAGGGGCCGCCTAGGCCCCGGAAGCTCCGGGGTCTTAGGTGACTGGAGATGCGTGACTGGAGATGCGTTCTACAAGGTTCTTTGTTCGTTCAAATCCATTTGACTTTTTAGTTATATTTAACACATACAAAACGATGACATTTACGTCATGTAACATCAGAAACCAAAACGATACCGATACGTTTCATTTACACAAAGCTAAAATTAAAGAGAATCTCTTCATAGTCCAACAAACGAGAGTCCAGTGGCCGCCTAGGCTTCGGAAGCTCCGGGGCCCTAGATCTCTGACGAGTTCTAAGCGGTGTCCCTGAAATAAATCGAAACATAATGTATTGAGATATATGGTTCTATTTTCACTTTGGTTTCGCATAAGCACGCAAATTGAAAACTATCACACCTTATGCCTGACTCCATTTGACTTTCTGGTTTATCACATACACACCGACACGTGGTGCGCTCGCGACGATAATGTCTTATCTTAGATACATATTGAAACTCCAACATTAATAGTACGCTCACAGACCACATGAATAGATGATGGTCTGTTTAATACGCCTACATGATACTCTAATTACATAATGCACATCCATTCATTTTACATATCAATTTAAGACATTATTTCTACGTGGACTCCCAGGGTTCTCTGATCTCTCTCAAATTCTTTTTTTCAGATTTCATTGCCGTGGAGGGGGGGGGGGGTCAGGACCAACCTGACCCCCCACCCCCCGTAGATCCGCCCTTGGGTATACAGTTGCCGTCACATCCATATCTTTTCTACAGATGTTTCAAAATAGTATAGTTTTCAGTAAAATGCAACTTTTCTTCTTTGACAATTTCGAATTTCCTGAGTTCTTCAGGTTCAAAAATTGCAGGAAAAATATTTCTCGATTAAAACACATCTTCTCTGTTATTGACGTGTCCCGGGAGATCATAGGAAGCGAATAGAAAAAAAACAGCATGCTAATATATGGTCTACGAAAGAATGTGGAGTGAATTTTATGCGAAAAGGTGTCCGCTTTTTCGTGGAATTCATGATATAAGTAACTTGAGTGATATTTAAGTACGGTTTTCAGATGTGGATTTATAAAAAAAATTTATAGGTCTATGTCGCCATTGGAATTTCAAAATTGGACCACGGAATCGAAGAAGAGGATTGTTGTTGCACGCATGATCACGTCATCCTCCACAACAGGGTTGTTCCGACGCACACAGAAGAGCTGAATCCGCTTGAGTTGCGTCCCCTCTTGCAGGCAAGCAATGTATACGAGAGTGACGGTGTGAACGGGAACGTAAATAACGAATCTCACAAAACGAGGAACGCAAAATTATAACTTGGTGGAACAGAGAACAGAGAATTAAAATTAGGAAAATACGGTGAACGTGGAATACGTCCAGAACGTGTGTACGCAAAATTAGTTTTCCTCAGAACTGAGAACGGATAATGAAAATTACCCCAAAACGGAGTACGAAAATACCCCTTGCCCCCCCCGCTTTTGAATTTTTGAATTAAAACCAACTTTCTCATTGGCTCTCTATTTATGAGACTAAAGGACTTCCTTCCACAACGAACATGGCAATCTGTTCCTCGGTTAGAACGCACATTGACGTATTTAAAAGTAAACATTTCCTTTCCCTGTCTCTGAATGTATAAAACCAAACCTAGCATTGATACTTCCAAATCAAATTACACACATTCTTATCGCCAACATCGCCATGCTATACCGATAGGGATAGGTCACATGGTATCAATTCCAAAAGATTATCACAGACTTTACAACAAAAATCACATGGATTAAGAATACTGATCAGCGATATGAATGTGATATTCTTGAAACATCATGATGTCTTGCCGGCATCATTCAAAACTATCGACCGCTTCTCTCTTGCAGGAAATGTTAATGAATGCTAAGATTGTTTTCTTAATTTGGTGCTAATTCTGTTATATGGAATATGAAACGGATCTTTGGATTATGGACGCGGAAATTCTTTAATGAACGACTGCTGAATATTGAAATAAGCTATCCTCGTAGATATTCATATGAACATTTCAATTGCTGGACATTTCACATGAAGGAACCTGATCCTTTTATTAGTTGACCGAACCAGTGATCGACTGACGTGACTTTGGATTTCACCTCGACCATATGTCCGTGGCCAGATATCACCTTAACCAAGTGTCTCAGTTGACCCGTGATGTAGACGGTCCCGTTCTCGATCTTAAAATCTGTCGTCAAAAACGGAAAGTGGATCAGCCAGACATTGGCCCTTCGTAGTAGGGCCCAATACTATAGGCTATTTTTGGTAAGGTCATCGTGGTTTCATCGTGGGGAAGCTTTATTTGTCTACTCACGGTCTAATCCGTGTTTTGCGTCTAATCCCAGTCGCGTGACTTTGCCATGCGTCTATCGTACTCCTGGGTATGGGCTTTCGCCCTAAGCAAAGTGAAGAAATACTGGCGGTATTGTTATTTTATAGATTGCTGGCCACCTCTGGCTTCATGAAGTGCACCAAAACTCTCGAAACCTCATGAGAACTCTTTGCTTGTAAATCATTTATCTAAAGATAACTGTCTACAGTCTTCAGTGAATACGAATGATCTTTAAAGGAAGTCAATTCAGTCATTTACAACAGATGAAACTCTTTGAAAGTTACTCTAAAATTAAGTAAAGACTGGTTCGAGAGTGAAAACTCGTTACCAATTTCTTCCAAAACATGGCGACCATCGGCGAAACTCCCGCCACAATATGTGAATAAATTCATCGAACAACAGTGAAAGCTATATTATTACAACAACTGCATAGACAACTAGAACGATTATTTAACCAATTACAGTAAGTAGCAACAACAATAGTGACGTAGTTATCTTTAAACCAAACGAAGTCCATCGCTACCAAATCTCTGCCAATTCTATCGCGACTATAGTCTGTGTCGTACTATATCGCATACAATAATATCTGAGGACGGACGTTCATCAACAATTATCGTTATAATTAACAGCTGGAAATATTCACCATAGATCAATTTATCTTACATCAAATTATCAGATCGTCACACGATCTCCCGCTAAAATGTTAGCCGTCCTCAGCATCATAGGAAGCATCAACATGAAATCATTCATGTACATTTAATCATGACGATATTAATTCAATAACTATTATGTCTCCTTCAAGTTGACTTCTGTATGGACATCACGCATCTGGTCCTCTAACCCATGGTTAGGACATCTGATCCTTGGTCTCTGATCATCCAGGGGATAGCGTCCAGGGAGTGACATCATCATCCTCTTCATCATCATCATCCATGGGGTATGGTTCAGAGAGTCGCATCATCTTCATCCGTATATCATCGAAGGAATAACTTCATCTTCATCATCATGCGTGTGGTACTCTCTTGATATTGGACTCCTGGTACCATCCGCCCATCTCATGGTCTGGTTGGTATCGCCTTACTGTTGGTATGAGCTAAAGCCTTCTTTGCCCATTTTAGGACTGACTTACCCTCGTATGTGGTGTACGACTCTCGTTTTACCATCTTTATCCATCTGTATGACGTACTTCAAGTCATTCAGCTTCTGGATGATCAGAAATCGTCCTCCATAAGGAAGTGTCAGTTTGATACTGATTTCCTTCTCTCATGGTAGTACCAAATATAATCTCGTGGTTTGTACCTATGTGCTAGGGTTTTCCCAGCATATGCCTTCTTTTGTCGTTTAACTGCTACTTTCAGTCGTTGCCTTGCAACATCATGTGCATGTTGCAGCACGGATTTCAACTACGTATTCACCATATGTCATCTCGTCTTGAGTATCGGAATAGCTCTATCAAATATCATCTCGGCAGGAAATCTTACTTCTCTTCCAAGCATGAGTAGATTTTGTGTCAACCCTGTACCGTCGTAAGGAGTGGCTCTATAAGCTGCAGTCAAACAACCCACTAATCGTCTTGTTCATCTCGCAAGTACGCCCCAATCATGGGCACTAGTGTTCGGTCAAACCACTCGACTTTTCAGTTGCATTGTAGATATCTAGGCGTCGTTCGAGTTTTCCGACTCTCATGTAGTTTACAAAGTTCTGTGAATACATCGCTTGTATAATTAGATCCCTGATGCCCTGACAGCCATGCCTGCTAATGACTTGGTTTAGAATCACCCGGGCATATGTGACTGCTGTCTGGTCTGGTAGGCCCTTAAATATCCGTCGATAGCCGGATGTCTAGAGGTTCTCTCACTCTCATATCTCCAAGAGGATCTCTGAGTGACTTGTTCGGGGCTTGGCTCCGAAAGTGTCGCAACGACAAACCCGATTGTCCACGTCTTCTCGTAATTTCCACCAATGAAATATCTGCATTTACTTCTTACGGGTCTTTTTCAGTCCAGACCCTCCAGATCCTCTGCAAGGGTGCTTCTCAGCTTTGTTCGATACGCGGCTCTCTTCCATCTTGGATTCGTGATAAAACTGCACCGAAATCGATGTCACATTCTTCAGCATCTAGATAAACAGGTGTTCATCTTTGGGATATCCCATGATATTCGATCCATTCAGTGCAGTCTCTTGACTCAATGACTCTTCGTATGTAGATGTCCATAGAAACGATGTGTCTTTCTTTGTCAACTTAATTCGTGGGTGAACCAACTTGGAAAAATCTTTTACCCAGCGTCGGTAATAGCTGCCCAACTTAAGCTACCCCTGACTTCGGTAACATTTCAGGCCTGCAAATGGCTCACAGTGAAAATATAGGAGGAAATTTGCCAAAATATAGGAGAAATATAGGAATTTTCTCAATAAAATATAGGAAATAAAGGAGTGTAAGACAGGTCACTACTACATTGTATGTTCCAAACTTGGTAGTTGTCTGGTGTTTAATCAAATTAGTTCCACTGAATGTGGCCCTAGTGGTGGTGATTGAGGAGATCCGTTCTGCTGGTTGGTTCCACAAAGAGAAATTTAAATGTTTTCATATTTGCCGAGCGAAGCGAGGTAAAAAAAAAATCTGAAATGTATTTTCTTATGCATTTCAGACCATTGGTGAAAGTTTTCATGAGAAAAGTCAAAATGTAGGAAATATAGAGGGTTTTGAGTAAAATGTAGGAAAATATAGGAATGACTGAAAAATATAGGAAAATATAGCAAATATAAAAAACAAGAGGCGGGAAACCCACTGGAGTCCAGATAAAGATAGTTTGTTGTATGTCTGAAAGGTGGCTGGACTATTGCAGAGCCCAAGCGGAATTTTAGTGTAATCCCAGAAGCCATATTTCGTTGTAAACGTGGCTTTTGGGATGTCTTCCTTCTTAATAAGAACTTGGTTGTAGACGGAGGTAAGATCTAGGGTACAAAACCATGTCACACCTTCAATTGCACCAAGACAATCTTGGATTCTGGGCAGTGGAAAGGCATCTTTATGGATTACCAGGTTAACGCGACTAAAATCAGTACATGGCCTCACTGAACCACACTTCTTCCTCCCCAACACGATGGGCGAAGCTCAGGGACGTCGATGGTCGAATCTGTAGATTGTCTGATGCCTTCTTCAGCAAATGCTATGTGTAGTTTTTTTGGTCGCTTCTTGATAGGTTTTGCATCACCTGTATCTATGGAATGTTTCACCAAATGAGTACATCCCAGGTCAAATTCGTCTTCTGAAAATACATCTCCGTAGTCTCTCAGCACATCAGTAACAAAGTTATGTTTGGCTGATTCCAGTCTGTGTACCTTCTCAATGTATAATGGTCATCTAGCTTGAGTTGGTGCATCACATCAAGGGCGACAACTGTGGTCTGCAAGAACCTCTCAATCACATCAAGAGAGAAAACTCCTGTTTAACCTCGCGAGCTTCTTTGGTTCGGGGTGGGACGACCGAATGCCTAGGCTGGCGACGGAATCACTTGCCCTTTCTCAAGGCTAACATTACAGATTTCTTAGAGGTTTATTTTCATTCAGAGCTTTTATCCCGAGCTTGCGCTATGCGCCTTATCGAACTCCTGGGTGTGGGCTTTCGCCTAAGGTAAAGTTAAGTAATAGCCCGGCGCATACGAGAGCTATACCCTGAGTCTCAAGTGCATGTTGTCTCAGGGGGAATGCCTGGGCAAAATATCTATCTTGTTTGATAACCCTTGCCTCTCGAGGCGAAATGCTCACCGTGTGTGGCGATGGTAAGCTAACAATTCAGCATTTTTGTTCGATCGGCCAGCGGAAACGCAAAGTGATTTTTACGTACAGCGTTCAAAGTTGCCATATTTACGTGGGCCCTGTCACATGAAAGATTGCATGATATCGAAGAAAGTCCTCCGAGGGAACTGAAATCAATTCGGTGAACCTTTTGCTCACCTCGTGCGCTGAAACGACACGAGAGTTATCCCTTGAGACAACAGCCACTTGAGGCCGTTGTCTCATGGATTGTCTCTCGCTTGCGGCTGCCGCCACACCCGGATCCCGTTGACAGGGTTCCCACGCTTGCATTGCGAGCTCCGCCTAAACGGTGATCTTCACTCCTCTCCCCAATAACCAATTTGTGAACCAGTCTACGGGCTTGCTGGTGACTAATTATTATCAACCGCGTTAATAAACCTCGCGTGTGGGAATGGGTGTTGCAATCGGCAGGCATAAATTCTCACCATATACGTTGCAGCAGTAGGTGTGGGAGAAAGGTCACTCGACACGGTCTCGGATAATGTAGGACATTAGTACCTCGTGACGCACTGCTAGGAATCCATATTGGCATCCATGTTCAAAGCACAGTATCACGCCGAAACTCCGAACAGCGCATGTCAGCTGTATGTCTTCCGTTACCATGGACACTGATGGAGACCAGCTCGAGAAGAAAAACCAGGACAAACATCTCAATTTAAAATAGACCCTTGAGTAGAATCAAGGGAATATCCATTTCATTTGGATATATATTTTATCTACTGATAAAAGAGAATACAACAAGGACTATGTGAGCGGAAACACATCCTATAGCATGTGATGTGCCTCATGTGCGGCGGATCACGGTTTACAGCTGGGAGCTGTAAAATCCTTACACCATTAATGCGCGAGGAATAGACCGTGCAGTCCGGAATGGGAGAAAGGCCACGCGCATGTAACTGTAGTATCGCTAATATGTCTATTGGACAGATGGGGTTACCTTAGCGGAAAATAACCGCCACCTCAGGACATATCTGAAAACTGTATTAATTATATGCCTCAATTACCTTTTCTCTGGGAAAACTATATCATCTTTATGTCCTAATCTCATTTCTTACAACCCGCACGTCTAACCGAAGGTTACGTTTACAAACATTAATTATCCGACGTCATCGTCGAACTGCTGATTCTCGATTGTCCAAATAACTATGGTGACCCACACCTTACACGCTGATGTCTTCGACAAATTCATATGTCCATAAATTGCATATAAGTTCTGTAATGTAACGGAAAGCTTGTTCTTGAGAGATGACCCATTTACCCGTTCAACCTATTAGCTTCACTGTCAATCTGTCGCAATAAATGTTTCTACCGAGAAATCTGTTTATAGAGAAAAAATATAGTATCTTCAAACATATGACATGGCACCCAGTGGAAGGCTGACGTTGCAAACTGAACTCGGCATCAGTGAATGTATACATCCCCCAAAGCGAAGGCATGAAATAGCCTCTGCCATAATGTTAAACTTTCCCGGGATGAAAATGCCCTGAATACTTCAGTCGTATAATAGAGTATCATTTTAAAGTATCTTTTAAATGGTAGCATATAGGAGATTTTAATTATAGCTCGCTAATCGGCCCACTGTGGCGACTGAAGAATTGTTGAAATTGACGTTAAATCACAGTGGTTTGTGTCAATTGTGCTAGGTCAATCGGTAGACAGAGATAAACATCTGTCCTACCGCGATCTTCTACGTTCTGAAATCCATATTATATCTTCTTCAGATGTAACACATTTCGTTTTTATCTCATAATAGATAGCCCAATTGTTAGGTAGGCTGTAGAGCTGAATAATATCATCCAACCTCTGAATGCCTGTACAGGCTGATTGAAGTAGAGGGTATATGCCGCCATATTGTATATATATCTTCATACAATATGGCGGCATATACTCTCGACTCCAAGCCGCCCGAGATGCATGGCTGACCATTTCACGATTGTACTTTTCAATTCAACCTGTGTAGTATTCGTCCCATTATTGACGCTGCGGTCTGCACCTGTGGCGTTCACTACGAGGTCAAGGGGGGCATTCTTGAATTTACTGTCTCCTAACTTTCGTATGGACACTGAAAGCTATATTTAATGAGAAAGTGTTGCAGTGAGTCGCGACGACGATTTTTTCCTGAAAAATTTATGAAAAACCGTGAACATGGATCATATGAGAGTGAGTACGAATTGTTCCTTCTAAAACACATCATTTGTTAACCGCCCCAGATTCCACCCCCGCCGCAATTAACAACACCCCTTCAACCATCTCGTCACGAAATAGACGTTCCCTAACCAAAGCCTAGTAAGAAAAGTTCATTTTCTAAGTCTTAATTCATATCAATGATGTACTCCCAAAATGTTAAAATCTATCAAAATATACAGTAGAGTACGGCCAAGTATTCACACTTTAAATGTTTTGACAATGGTAAGTGTGCCAATTGTTGTGTCGTAAAATCGATTTAACGCTTCAGCTCTTCTCAACCACCTGAAGGGATACTGACCTATATTCGACTTAAAAGTCTTGAGTAGTACGATATTTTACATTTCTTAAGGTAATACTGCCAGGACAACTGACTTAGAAGTAGAGTACAACAACACCGTAGTTTTTCTAACTGTTTGCCTATTTTATCTTCCGTGTTATGTCAATATGGTAACTATGGAGACAGGCACTTCATACAGGGCTCTAGATATTCAGAAGTATGGACATGTCCTTTCTAGAATAACAGCAATACTTGGAAATACTCCGACAGAGCTCTGATATACACGAGAGTAAATGTATAAGAGATGAAAAAATTAATGATCTGTGAGAATGACGAACGCTCGTTCTGATAGGGGAAAAATCATTTATAAAACACTATAAGCGCGGAAACGAATTAGCTACGACCACGCAAGTAGTATACAAAGAGTAAAACGGAAGGCTAGCGCCTCACTGCGCATGC
>JAVTVY010050094.1:0-24630 GCA_036873755.1 Hanleya hanleyi | reverse complement strand
GGATTTGAAATTTTCTTACAAGATCTTGTAAGATCTTACAAGACAGTTTTTTTGTCCTACACGATCTTACAAGATCCTGAAGGACAAAGCTGGCTGTCCTACAAGATTTTGTAAGATCCTGCAGGACAGCTGTCCTACATGATCTTGTAAGAATAAGTTTGCCTGTAGGACAAAAAATCAGTTTGCTTTTGGAAAGTATTTTTACAAGACAGTTTTACAGAATATCCACAACATTGGATCTCCAGTTGAAGATATGGTTAGCACTTTCTGTTTCAAAAATGGCAGGCATATTATCATGATATATACCAAAATTGTACTTCTCGCTACTGAATCAATCATATGGAGAACCTCATCTGTTTCACAAGTCAGAAAATTGTTCTTGAAAATAAAAAAAAATCTATCTGATAATAGTTTACCTTCAAACCTGATTGGGAAATTCTGTCAAAGTACTACATTTGTTTTTCAATATGTTATCTAAACGATGATACAAGTTATCAATATAACTATTTTGGTGTTTGGATACAGCGACAAAATGCGACGAATTCTTAAATGAATACCATCAACAACAACAGCTTGAATTAAAAAATACACAAACTTTTACGTAAGACTTCAGAGATCATATGGGTTTTCATTCGAATAAAATAAAGATATCAATAATATCAATCTCTACATAGTGTTATCAAAATAGTATCATATTTGTGTAAGAAATCTTGTTGAATTTAGATTTTATAATAAAATTAATAAGTTTAATAAATAATTAATTAATAATCAGTCCAATCCAAAGATTTTATAATAGAATTGGACATAATGAAGAAAATAATTTTAGAAGAATACACCAGTTCTAACATGATTTTCAAGAAAAAAAATGTCCATTAATGAATACTCTACCCTCTTCATTATCACCAATTATATACAGATAATATTATTCTATTTTCCTGGTAGTCTATTACATTAGCAATTGACTTGCTGGCATTAATTCAACAATTTGAGGAGAGTTATCTCCCCTGTACCGGTATATTTTAATTGGCCACTGGTGGCGCCATCATGCTGTCATATGAGAACAACAACAACAGCAGAAAAACATGCAGGATAGAGTGCAAAAAGGAAGTTGATTTGTTCATGTTAAGCTGGAACTATTGAGGTTTAAAGAACTGTATTGCAGATGGTGATGAGTGAAGCTACATGTAGTGATGGTAAGTAAGTTATAAATATAATTATAATGTTATAACTTAATTGGCAAAACAATTCTAATTTCTAGTTAAACTCAGAATGTTGTAATGTGGACCCTCTATGAGCTTTAACTATCAACATGTTTCTCTTCATATACTTGGCATATTAAACAATTGGTACTCTTCTCAGTAACTACTGCAGCACTTCACCTTATATTTGCAGTCAAAATTAATGACTCATTTAGCCTGGAATTCAAAAAGAAATATCCATAACTCGATCTGTCTCAAAATTCCTTTCAGATCTACCCAGGTTCATCAAGGCAGTGTGAAATGCCATTGTTGCATTGTCAGCTGGAAAAGCCCAGGCTTGGGGACCTCATGTGAAGATTGGCCATGCACCCCTGGAGGAAATACCCCGGAGGGTGAGATATATAGGTTATATCACACCACTGCTTGTGTATTTCCTGTTCATGTCAAACAGTAGGATTTAACTTGCTAGGAAGTTTGGGGGGGGGGGGATGTTAGCTCTCAATAAATCAGTTGACATCCTCACTTGTTGTTTTGAAATGTTTATCGTTTCCTGCTTATATTTCCAGAAGATTTGAGAATATTTCCATACCAAAGTTCTGATGAAATCGCAAAGGAATATTTATTAAAATAAATTGATAACAAATACACTGTTGGCATAATCGATATTTGCTATGATAAAAATGTGACCAGGAAAAGCAGGATAAATTATGATTAGATTTCCTATCACCATAACCATGATAACAGGCTATATTTTAATTGTCTATTTATTGCACTATTCTTGACCAAGGCTAAGGATTGCTGCATAATTCAATTGTACATCTGTACCCACATCTTGAAAATGAGAACATTTCATTCATTCATTTCATTTAAAACGTTTTAAACAATTTTTTTCTCCTCAGATGCAACCAATCGGACATGTTCGAGGCGCACATTTCATCGACTCGGAGTAAACATGTGATCATGGAAATCATGCAGCGTCTATTGTTGAATTACTTCTTCGCCAAAGAGGAAATAGCATCAGGCAATATTACATGACCAATACAACTGGATGACGAACATTGTTAAAATCATATTAGTGTACATTCTCAATATTTTTTCCAATTGTGATTGCGTTTTCATTTAGTGTTGATCCATAATTCTGGATTCCACTTCAAAATATTTTGCTTCAAATTCATGAATACTGCTTAAGTATCATAATTTATATTGCTTTATAATACTCATAACATGCATTCAAGAATGTGTATTTTACATTAATAACAAATGACTTTGGTACTACTGGACCCAAATAATCTTTGTTCAGTGAGCGGCACATGTTTGGTTTTTGCAGAGGGCACACCAATAACAATAACATCACATTTCTATGATATTTCAATGCAAATCATCCTGGTTATCGTCACATTCACTAATATCAGCATTACGCCAGTTGAATGTAGTGTAATATTTTAAAGATTTCTCTAATCATACTTTTTCGCTAATGTCACAACAATTTTATACCATTCTACCCATTTAAATTATGAGGATAACCTCTGAATAGTTTCAGGATAACTTGACACATTGATAACTTGATAACAATTTCTTTGCTAATTTGATGACTTTTCATTTTTTATAGATTACTGCCAGAAGAAGTTTCCCTGTACCAGCAAGGTGATTTTGGACGCGATGAAATCAAAATTGAATGGGGAGCTAAAAAGTTATAAAAGACACTTGATCTGTTGAGAAAAACATGGATGCATTGGACTTTGGATGCTACGTGCATATGCTGGTTGCTATTCCCTATAAATGTTTGTATTTTATATAATAAAATGTATGACATGACAACATAATAATCCCTTGTGTGTATAGCTGTATATACGTTTCTGTTTTGTGTGTATAGCTGTCTATACGTTTCTGTTTTATACAATAAAATGTATGAAATGAATGCATATAATTTGTTATGTTGACTATCTCATTCGACAAGAAACGTTTCATCGTAAACCTGCAGTATATTGGACAACCCTGCACAACCATCCAGCATTATTCTATCTGCGTTAATTGATACAAATGACAGCCCTGTAGGACAACCCTGTAGGATCCTGAAGGACGGTCTTGTAAGATCCTGTAGGACAGTCTTGTAGGATCTTGTAAGATCCTGAAGGACAGTCTTGTAAGATCCGGTATGACAGTCTTGTAAGATCTTGTAAGATCCTGAAGGACGATCTTGTAAGATCCTGTAGGACAGTCTTGTAGGATCTTGTAAGATCCTGTAGGACAGTCTTGTAGGATCTTGTAAGATCCTGTAGGACAGTCTTGTAAGATCCTGTAGGACAGTCTTGTAGGATCTTGTAAGATCCTGTAGGACAGTCTTACAAGAAAAGTGCCAAAATCTTACAAGACTGTCCTACAAGATCTTACAGGACACTTTCTTGTAAGATCTTACAAGAATTTTTGGTAAGGGAAAAGTCTAATATTGAAACTACTGTCTTCATTTCACCGCTGATGATAATTCAATCTACCGCTCGGCTGTGACAAAGTATTATACCCAAAGTACCGTCTTCAATCCACCAGTATGGGACCAAAAGTATGGTCCCAAAGATTTCTCGTGATCGCTTACATAAAGTATCGACCTGTTATTTTCATCGAATATTCCAAGATTCATATCGATATGTACCGGTAACATGTATATATGAAATATTGCAATTGACAGCTATAAAGTGACAGAATTGGACATAATTCATACTGAAAAAAAATAATGTCATATTCTCTAAATAAAAAAAAATAAGAAAGTGTGTGTGGGGGGGGGGGAGGGGTCTGTATTAGGCCTACCAGTTTAGTGACTGCGATTACTGTTCTGCTCATTAAGACTATGCATATTTTATCATCACCACCCACCAATTTTTTTTTTTAAAAATCATGTTTAAAACACATTTTAAATCTGACTACATGTTCCGATAATCCCCAACTTGCACAACATTCAGGTTAATCCTTTGACAAAGAAATGTGCTGATAGCACCAGCAGGTGCACTGAGACACAGTTCGCTTCTATCTCTCTTTATTAGCCTAGAAAATATTTTTAATCGATGATAACTGGACTATTTTTCGATCTGAAGTTGTCAAAATTATCATAAATCATGTAAGCATAATGATCCTTATAATTTGATCAATAGCCTATTTATCATATTTACTCGAGTGATCAATAGTTAAACCCCTGCCTTATGTTACAGAGACAGAGAAGAGAATCAATGAACGAACCACTATGTGAAAGCACCTGCGGGCACTATCGGTGCAGCTCTTTGCTAAAGGATTAACTTGAATTTTGGGCAAGTCATGGAATAGATCTGAGAATGGAAAGTCATCTGTGTCCACAAGATAATGTAATCCATTGACCATTGACCTTAATTTAGTAGTATATTTGAAATAAATTTATTCAAAAGCATATTTAAAAAATTATATCAACGAAACAACAGTTAGCTTTTTTCACAGCATATATCTGATACAATCTCAGTAAACTCAGATATAATATCACGGTATTCCCCTGATTTACCATCTTGGTTTACCTAGATTGATATTTGATATTTGTTTCAAATATTTTTCTTTTACATTTCTTAATTTTCATAATTTATTGATAATGTAAATATTCATATAGGCCTAGCACCAAATATTTCCCAAGCCAAGCAACTGTGGTGTTTTCGAATCTGTTGTCGTGATCGCCGTGGTCGTGGTAAACAAGTGATCTGAATGGTCAATATACATAGAATGTTGCTTTGATGATTGGACGAAAAAATAGTCGCATTTCTCATGAACCATTCCCATGTGTACTAGGGGTATCAGTGAAAACATTGTGTCCAGAGCGGTATGGTATCATAGTGGTGACTAGATCTTCACCGTAACGGTACCATAGCGGTACCGGAGCGGACACACAAGCGTCGATTGTCCGTTCTTATACCGATATGGTACAGTAATGGTGGTACCATATCGCTCTGGTAACAATGTTTTCACTGGCGGAGAACTTACATGTGTACGCAGTGGGTACAGAGAAGAGATGATTGATATCATTTGGTTTACCAGAATTTACTTTAGACACATGGATTATTTTTTAAGAAACCATCCGTGAAAATGAAGGATTTGTTGAAGAACACCATTTTTTGATGATATGAAGGTACATGGTCTGAAAAAAAATTCATCCGTCAGCCAAATTATGATAATTAACGTTCGTACAACAATCCATCAAGCTCTCTTAAAAGTAAAAGTAAAATTATATCCTCCAGTCCTCTCTTGTTGAACTTGTTGCAATTATCCTGCTTATTCCTGTGCTATGAATGCAAGTGAAAGTATCCTTTGGCCCTCCTATATTGTTGCAATTGAAAGTATCTGTCAGTCCTCCCTTATTGTAAATTCAAATGAAATTATCGTATTTCAGAGTTAATTAATTACCCTGACTTGCCTAATGTACAAGACTGTTCCGAAGTCACACTTGACCAGTTAGCATATCGATTGAAGGGTTCTTGTGTAACACTGACAGACAACACCTGTGGACCGAGAGAGTATGCAGTGGCAATGTTATCCAACCTTGATTATGCCTTTCTTATTTTTGCCTTGCTGATTATGTATATCCATGAAAACACAGGGAAAAAAGCTTTTCAGTACCACCCTGTATTCTCATGCATCGACTGGTATAACTTATAGTATCCTTCAGTCCTCTTATATTGTTAATGAAAGTGAAAGTATATCGTTCTGTCCTATCATATTGTTAAAGTAAGTGAAAGTATCCTTCGGTTGTCTCATTAATTGCTATTGCAAGATTAAGTATCCTTTAGTCTTCTTGTTGTTTGAGCGAGTGTCCCTCACTGGCTCCCATGTTTGTTCAAATTGTTTGTTTGTATTGTAGGTATGACTTCCATGTATCTAATACAGTAAATATCGCGGCATATCTCATACCACACTGTAACATGATATGTAATAAATCAAATTTAAAGTGGGCCTATCGTAAAGTATACGGTATGTTCGGCCTACTTTAAATTTTATTTATTTCGTATTACCTTATAAACTATTCGTCGTCTCTTCTTTTCGGAAGATAACTGTTGATCGGGTCTATCTCTACCCAATGTAAGACCTGCACAATAGCACCAGACGATAAACCGGAAGTTCTAGTTTAATTGTTCTGGTTAACTGAGCCACAATCGGCAAAAAGGACGTGGCAGTCACATAATCTGGTTGCATATTTGGTAATGTAGAAGTTCCCAAGTATAGTCACTCTTATCTGGAGTCTGGCTGGACACGCGCAATGATCTATTGAAATGTCTAGATGCAAACAACGTAATATTATAAGGATAGAAATTTTGCAATAAAATCCAGAAGCTTAACAATTTTATTCAATATAGCTATTATTATGCCAGATTCAATAATGGAAACAATTGGCACCGTCTTGTTATCATGATGTTTGATATTTACATATTCCTTCTCAACAGTAAAACAAATACACCACGTTTTAATGCTTTTAGTAACTTGGTATATATGGTAAATAGTAAAGACTTGCATGACAGTGGATATACGGCATCGATAATCGAATAGTTCAGCAAGAATTTGTCTCATTATGGCACTCTCATTTCCGATGTGGCCTCCAAGCAAACACCGAAATTTGCTGAAGACATTAAGATGGCTACCGGTGATAAATGGTCTACACTGTCTACAATGCACTGTACGAATGAAGAAAGGTATATTCCAATATGAAATATTCTGATTAATTCATGGAATTTGCACATACTAAGAATGGATTCCGTCAGTCAGCGAATCAGACCTCAGAAATATACCAAAATACTGGTTAGATGGCGGCCCTATGATACAAGCTAATGAACAGCGGAAATGTGACGGCTATGTTAAACGCAACATACAATGGCCGTGGAAAAATGATACTGGCATACTGACAAGAAGTCACATGATCCACAGGCCAACATTCTGACTGTATCATATCTAAATGCATCCCATGATCCAGAAATAATCCCTGTGATGATTTCTATCTCAGCCATGCCTTTATTGTAACTGTTTATGTGGACACCTTGGATGGCATGAACACTCGGCTATTATGTACATGTCCTGGATCAGTACCTGTTTGGTCGGCAAGGCCATATTTGGTTATATTCAGGTCATTCATCATAGCCACCGTTGGCTGTCCGAAAATACAGTTTTGATTTTGGCGTCCATTTAAATGTTTTTATGTTCGCCAATTCAAAAGCCGATCAAAAGATTGCCATCCTATTACATTTCGAGAGAAAGTACAAATATATCTATATATCTGAGTATATCAATTCTTCTAACATCTAACATCCCAAGCGTGGCAAGTATATCACCTGTGTTATATTCTCATATATGTCCAATGTGGCATTATCAGTCGTGCACGAAAAAATCATGATCACCTGTGGCATAATAAAGGTACAACATAGGTCCAAGAATATTATACGATATTCGTGACATCCAGCTTTCGAACAAAACCAAAATGGAGAACTTCCGATACGGTGTTTGTGGTCAGCTTGACTAATATTGAAATTGCCTGTAACAGCAGATAGCAAAACGAAAGTTCATCGTCAGTTGAATCTGGCTAATTCTTGGGGAAACAAGAAGGGTAAAGCTTCAAATACGTTAAAAGGTTACGCTTCCTGTGACTGTTAAATCACGCAAGTCAAGCTGCCGCAAATGTTGGTGGAACTTCACCGAACCAACTTACCTTATAGGTACGGTATAAATACTTATTATTGGCTGATATTATTTCATATTTAATAGTAATACTGTTATTATGTTTCATTTCGTCGGTGATATTATCAGTCAGCTAGAGTTACTTCTATACAAAATTGACGTTAAATGAAATCTCTTATCTAAGCCATATGACGTCGGGCATTGCATGTTAGTTCTCTGTGTATTCTGGGATTTACCAGGTTACCCCATGTTGAGGCGTTTACTCCATCAGACGTCCACGATGCTCATCCAATAACATCAGATGAGTTGTTTGAGCTGATCTGTCATCACAGCTCCCGAGTTAGCGTATCTAATTCCGCTTGAGCCGGTGCTAGGGGCCGTGGGATACTTCATAGTCTCCACATGAACACTACAATAAAAGCACGGCTGAGATACTAAGGTTACGTCCGAGAATCCACCGTATTCTCGGTTCTGAATGTTAGGTGCCGAGGGATGCTTTCCTGTAGTGTCATATGGTTGCTTTTTAGTCGCCAGACGTCGTCCATTTTTCCCACCTCTTACATATCGCTCCAATTTAAATTTTATTTTTCCGGACAATGTTTACCTATAATGTTGATTAATTACTTGTGTTCATTGGTGGATATCAATTACTTAGATATTTATAACTCTATCATATATGGGAGTGTTTGTCATAGGAAGTTTACATTGGGGGTAATAAATTTTCTCCCTATTTCAGTGCGGTCCGTGCCAAAAATACCAGTGCGGTGTAACTACTTGTGCCAAGTGACAGTCCGTCCAGATATTGACACACCGAAAAACAGGACAGCATTAGATCATTGGGGTATCTATATTCGAAAGGAATCATAAACTTAACTCTTTCCATTTTAATCGTTTCCAGATAGAGATGAAACTATTCTGTGTCATCTGAACAACACCACTGTCACCCTTCAAGTCCAGTTCAATGAGGATGAATATATGTCTCTCGTATATATTTTCCTACGAAGTAGGCTACAATCTGCAAATTGTCCGGTAGTGAGTGAGTGAGTCAGTCAGTCAGTCAGTCAGTCCATCCGAATTCTTTCCTCGGCAAAATAAGAAGAACCGTTGACATTAGAACCTTGATGCCGTTACCAGCAAGTTCCGAGCTGACCTACTTTTGATGAAAACTTCTGGTGATTTTTGATGAAAAACACTGGTGATTCTGACTTGGGCTGTGCCCATCTTAATATAGGCAGGATTTCAACTTGGGGCGGGGGATTTCCAAGAGCTCTCGAGTACACGATTAAATCATATCAAACCCTACTTCGTAGGTCCTGTGACGTTAGTCGCACTGCCATGAGTAGTATATAAAGTTGAAATTCCTTATCATTGACCTACTTATTTGTTCCCCCGGGTAAAATTTGTGGCGGAACTGTGGCGGGGTTTCCCAGGGGGATTCCCCAGTGGGGGTTTCCCATGACGATCACGTGATCAAGGCATGTCTAGACTTGTTCTGGGTTGTACAGTTCTGCCATACGGAGGATGGGTACTAATAAATTAATTAATTAATTAATTAATTAATTAATTTTAATTAATTACTTGTAAAATGGCGGTGTTTTTAGACGGCGCAAGGGAGCAAACGAGGCGGTTGGGACGTCACGGGGAGAAAAAACCCTCACATTACCCTCAAAAAAACCTCTAAGCCATATAATAGTAATAAACATAATCTATAGGTGTTGTACCATGTTAATAGGATCAGTCTAGCATCTGTACCACCCTAGGGTCGAGTGTTTATTGTCCCGTGTATCTCCGCAAGAAAACAACAAACAAAATGGCGGCTCCAGGATGGTGCGGGGACGCCCTTTCCATATCACGGCGTCGACCGTAGCGCCATCTGCACACATTGACGCAAGGGAGACAACTCGTGTGGCCCAAGGATATGGAAATAGCCGTGTTGGAGCTAGGGGAGTGACTACTGGTCCAGTGGGGTCGAGTGAGGTATCAATGTGAAGCCTATGTGAGGGGGCATGTAATGGGCTGGGTGTGGGGTTGAACTAGCGTCATTCTGCGCATGCGCGGTGGCCGAAGGGTATGAAAATAGCCGTTTTGGAGCTAGCGAAGCCAATAATGGCCCAATGGGGTCGAGTGAGGTATCAAAGTGAAGCTTATGTGAAGGGGCATCTGACTGGACTAGCGGCTTGGGCGTTGTCACCATTCTGCGCATGCGCGGTGGCCCAAGAGTATGGAAATAGCCGTGTTGGAACTAGGGGAGCCACAAATGGCCCAATGGGATCGAGTGAGGTATCAAAGTGAAGCATTCGTGAAGGGGCATCTGATGGGCTGGGTGTGGGGTTGAAGTATCGGCATTCTGCGCATGCGCGGTGGCCGAAGGGTATGGAAATAGCCGTGTTGGAGCTAGGGGAGTTACTACTGGTCCAGTGGGGTCGAGTGAGGTATCAATGTGAAGCCTATGTGAGGGGGCATCTGACTGGACTAGTGGGGTTGAAATAGCGGCATTCTGCGCATGCGCGGTGGCCCAAGGGTATGGAAATAGCCGTGTTGGAGCTAGGGGAGCCCCTGATGGTCCAATGGGATCGAGTGAGGTATTAAAGTGAAGCCTAGGTGAGGGAGCCTCTGATGGGCTGGGTCTGGGGTTGAAGTATCGGCATTCTGCGCATGCGCGGTGGCCGAAGGGTATGGAAATAGCCGTGTTGGAGCTAGGGGAGCCACAAATGGTCCAATGGGATCGAGTGAGGTATCAAAGTGAAGCATTCGTGAAGGGGCTTCTAATGGGCTGGGTGTGGGGTTGGAATATCGGCATTCTGCGCATGCGCGGTGGTCAAAGGATATGAAACTAGCCGTTTTGGAGCTAGGGGAGCCTCTAATGGTCCAATGGGGTCGAGTGAGGTATCAAAGTGAAGCATTCGTGAAGGGGCATCTGATGGGTTGGGTGTGCGGTAGGAATATCATTCTGCGCATGCGCAGACGCAATGCGGAGCTCTCGTCCAATCAGAAGCGAGTATTTCAAATCCGTCACAGAGCTCTCAGCCAATCAGAAGCGAGTATTTTCACCCGGTGCATTATGGGCCATATCCAAGATGGCGGCACGTATGTTCAAGATGGCGGCACATCCGGTGTCGAAAACTGGCCATTTCTTCGGGATGTGGTCACCTAGTGTCGAAAACTGGACCCTGTATGGGTCCCGCTAGCGCCTTGACGCCATGATATAGACCGGAGAGAGAAAACAACAACAACAAGGATGACACATGAGGGAACAACAACAACAACAAGTTTTTTTTCATATAGTTTATTTTCCCCTCCATCATAACATACCCACGCTGGGGGAGCCGCGTTGGGTATGTTTACAATTCAAGAAAGACTCTTGTCCAATCAGAGACCGCCATTTGCATCTGTCCTATTCGTTCCTCTCCGTTAGATGTATTCTTGTCCAATCAGAAGTCGCCATTTCAGAGAGTTCCTTCTTCGGTCATGTTCATTCTGAACCGTTTATTCTAATCATCGTCGGACAGGCCTGGATATTCTTCGGGCAGCATTTCCTGAAACAGTTGTTTGCGCATTCTGATCGCATTTTCCAGGGCCTCTGTGGATGGTAGCCCCATAGCCTCTTCCAAGTGACGCTTGGTCTTCATGATGGACCTGTGCGTGGGGTCGCCTTTCATTTCAAGCGGTACTAAGGTATATACCACCACCACCGGGCGTTGACGCCCGTCAACGTCTGGTGGTGGCGGTGGTGGTGGTGGTGGTGGTGGTGTGTGTGTGTGTGTGTGTGTGTGTGTGGTAGTGTGTGGTGGTGGTGTCTGTACATATAAGAATGAACATGTGTCCCTCATCAGTCCTTATGTATTGGTCGACAGATCAACATGTCGTGTACGTGTACGTTCTGTCAGAGAACCTTCTCTCGTCGCGATAGTATGATCAGGCACATTCAAGGCAAACACAACCAAGAGACACCACCGAGTCCCGCTATAGGTCCAGCAAGTGCAGTAGAGCATCCCTACACGATGACGGTGAGCGGCCCTACGGCATGTGGAAAGACGTCCTGGGTAATGAAGTTCTTAGAGGAAGGTGTGGCAACCCCAGCTCCGACACGTGTTGTTTGGTGTTATAGCCAATGGCAGCCCGCCTACGAAACTACGCGATTACAGAATGTGAGTTTCGTCCCAGGGATTCCTCATGACATAGACGAACCGTATTACTTTGACCCCGAGCAGACCAACGTGGTAGTGCTAGATGATCTGATGAGTGCGGCCAAGGACAATTCGAAAATCGCCGACCTATTCACCAAAGGGTCCCATCATCGCAATCTGTCCGTCATCTATTTGACCCAGAATCTCTTTCCTCAAGGGAAGGCGTCCAGAGATATTGCCTTGAACTGCCAATACTTTGTGTTGTTCTCCAACCCCATCGACAGAGCACAAATTCGTGTGTTTGGTAGTCGAATTTATCCTCAGAACATCGACCATTTCATGCAGGCGTTTCAAGAAGCGACAAGTCGTCCGTACGGCTACCTGTTCGTAGATTTAAAAGCCCATACCCCCGAAGATCGCCGGCTGACGACCCACCTGCTACCCGGCGAGGAATCACCACAGCCCCTACACCATCCACCGAGTCCACATTTGGTGAAGCAGCAACCCACCCCCGTACAGCGGGCCTTCTTCATATCACCAGTCCCGGAATATCACCCAACCGTGAAGGCCCAACCCGAGGTTGAAGAACATAATGTGAACTCGAGGCTATGGAAGGATTTGTTCAAAGAAAGTATGGACGCCGAGATGGGCGAGATTTTGGAGGCCACAGGAAACAAGTTTCAACGCAAAGGGTATTCGAAAGAGGAAGCTGCAATTTTAGCCCATAACAGATTGGCACCCAGACTACGACGGGCTTTACGTCAGCAGTATGTCGACTTACTGACCCATATGAAATTGTTGGATAAGGATCCAGTCCATATGGAAATTGAAAGAACAGCGTCGATGTTGAAAACCTCGGGCATGAACTGGAAAGCGGCGTATGTCAGAGCAATAGCACAAAAGAAACATTTGTTCGAACGCATCATTAAACGTCGTTAAAGCGTTAAGAAAGTGTGTTAAAGCGTTGAGACGAGCGTTAAGGCGTAACGACGGGCGTTGACGGGCGTCACTGCATTTCGATGAATTGATGTCAATTCCATGAAATCAGAGCTTCTGAGCTAATTCACCAGGGCGTTGAAGCGTTGAGCTAAGCGTTGATGACCGTTACTGTCTATAAAAGCGAGCGTATTCCCAAAACACGCACAGTCGACGTTCAACCGTCAACATGGCTTATACTTGTTCTGAGTGTGAACGCACGTTCACCAGACATTACGATATGATGCGACACGAGAAAAATATACATGGGATTGAAGACGCCGAGGAGCCCGTTGAGGCAGATACTGATACAGAGATTGATGAGAGTGCATCGACTGATACCGAATCCAAGATTGCTGACAGTATATCTACTGATATGGAGAGCTTGACCTCAGAGAGTCAGCCTACATCCCAGGAAAGTGAGGCAGAACCTACCTTCTGGGATCGTATTGTGACAGCAGCTATCAATACTCACGCTGAAGCGATCGAGGACGCCGGAGAGGATAATTTACAACAGACGTACACCCAAATGCGCTCCCGCATCAGGAAAACAGCCATGGCGATCTATGAACAGTATACCTTACTACCGCTTGAAATGAAAGGGGACCCCACGCACAGGTCCATCATGAAGACCAAGCGTCACTTGGAAGAGGATATGGGGCTACCATCCACAGAGGCCCTGGAAAATGCGATCAGAATGCGCAAACAACTGTTTCAGGACATGCTGCCCGAAAAATATCCAGGCCTGTCCGACGATGATTAGAATAAACGGTTCAGAGCGAACATGGTCGAAGATGGAACTTGCTGAAATGGCGACTTCTGATTGGACAAGAATACATCTAACGGACAGGAACGAATATGAAACATGCAAATGGTGGCCTCTGATTGGACAAGAATCTTCTTGAATTGTAAATATACCCAACGTGGCTCCCCCAGCGTGGGTATGATGTAACATTGGGGAGAATAAACTATATGAAAAAAACTTCTTGTTGTTGTTGTTCTCTCATGTGTCATCCTTGTTGTTGTTGCTGTTGTTGTTTTCTCTCCGGTCTATATCATGGCGTCAAGGCTTAGCGGACCCATAGCAGGGTCCAGTTTTTTGGGACACCACTAGTGACCACATCCTTTGGGAAGAAATAATGTAATATGCCAGTTTTTCGACACCGGATGTGCCGCCATCTTGAACACTACGTGCCGCCATCTTCGGGATATGGCCCATAATGCACCGGGTCAAAATACTCGCTTCTGATTGGCTGAGAGTTCTGTGACGGATTTGAAATACTCGCTTCTGATTGGACGAGAGCTCCGCATTGCGTCTGCGCATGAGCAGAACGATATTCCTACCGCACACCCAACCCATCAGATGCCCCTTCACGAATGCTTCACTTTTATACCTCACTCGACCCCATTGGACCATTAGGGGCTCCCTTAGCTCCAAAACGTCTATTTTCATACCCTTTGGCCACCGCGCATGCGCAGAATGCCGATATGTCAACCCCGCACCCAGCCCATCAGATGCCCCTTCACGAATGCTTCACTTTGATACCTCACTCGACCCCATCGGACCATTATTGGCTTCGCTAGCTCCAACACGGCTATTTCCATACCTTGGTCCACCGCGTATGCGCAGAATGCCGATAGTTCAACCCAACACCCAGTCCATTAGAGGCTCCCTGCCCAGGCTTTACACCTTTAATACCCTCACTCGATCCCATTGACCATCAGGGGCTCCCTAGCTCCAACATTTCCAGCTATTTGCTACCTTCCTTGGGCCACTGCGCATGCGCAGAATGCCGCTATATTTCAATCCCACTAGTCCAGCCGATGCCCCTCAAATATATTTCACATTGATACCACTCGACCCCACTGGACCAGTAGTAACTCCCTCTAGTCTAACACGGCTATTTCCATACCCTTCGGCCACCGCGCATGCGCAGAATGCCGATACTTCAACCCCACACCCAGCCCATCAGATGCCCCTTCACGAATGCTTCACTTTGATACCTCACTCGATCCCATTGGGCCATTTGTGGCTCCCCTAGTTCCAACACGGCTATTTCCATACCCTTGGGCCACCGCGCATGCGCAGAGTGGTGACAACGCCCAAGCCGCTAGTCCAGTCAGATGCCCCTTCACATAAGCTTCACTTTGATACCTCACTCGACCCCATTGGACCATTATTGGCTTCGCTAGCTCCAAAACGACTATTTTCATACCCTTCGGCCACCGCGCATGCGCAGAATGACGCTATTTCAACCCCACACCCAGCCCATTACATGCCCCCTCACATAGGCTTCACATTGATACCTCACTCGACCCCACTGGACCAGTAGTCACTCCCCTAGCTCCAACACGGCTATTTCCATATCCTTGGGCCACACGAGTTGTCTCCCTTGCGTCAATGTGTGCAGATGGCGCTACGGTCGACGCCGTGATATGGAAAGGGCGTCCCCGCACCATCCTGGAGCCGCCATTTTGTTTGTTGTTTTCTTGCGGAGATACACGGGACAATAAACACTCGACCCTAGGGTGGTACAGATGCTAGACTGATCCTATTAACATGGTACAACACCTATAGATTATGTTTATTACTATTATATGGCTTAGAGGTTTTTTTGAGGGTAATGTGAGGGTTTTTTCTCCCCGTGACGTCCCAACCGCCTCGTTTGCTCCCTTGCGCCGTCTAAAAACACCGCCATTTTACAAGTAATTAATTAAAATTAATTAATTAATTAATTAATTAATTAATTTATTAGTACCCATCCTCCGTATGGCAGAACTGTACAACCCAGAACAAGTCTAGACATGCCTTGATCACGTGATCGTCATGGGAAACCCCCACTGGGGAATCCCCCTGGGAAACCCCGCCACAGTTCCGCCACAAATTTTACCCGGGGGAACAAATAAGTAGGTCAATGATAAGGAATTTCAACTTTATATACTACTGCCATGTACTTATGTACTGGTTACATATAGTAATGCGAGAGTTCACATACTGATATGGTAAATAAAAAAATATAAGCAACTGCATAGAAAGAAAAAGGCGTTCAGTCATATGTAATAGCAGTGGAAAGTTCGATGAATTCTGACATTAATATTTCAGTGATCAGGTTTTTCCGATATTTTGAATACTAAACTGAATATATCATGCATCCTTGCTCTACCTGTTTTCTATTTGCTGCAGTCATCACCACGGATCCCAATCTAGGTAAACCAAGATGGTAAATCAGGGGAATACCATCTAGACGTAACGCTATGAAAACTTTGTGCGAAATGTTCGCCGACATTCTACGAGATCCCATAATAAGCCAATCACGACCATTTCCACCTCTTTGCTTTGACAATGATTGACGTTTACTTCAAGGAGATTAACATCTTCGCACGGCACAAACGTTTGATATTTTCTACCCCTAACAAAGCCAGACTTTTCGGCGGGAGTAAACTCTTTGATGTTTACGGACCCTGTGTAGAAATGATGCCATATTTGGAAACTGTTTCAGGATAATGTTTATATATTAGACCACGAGCTACCGTAATTACTGTGGGCGTGATTTTGAAATAGTTACAGCCAGCTATCCATTTGATTGGCTAACAATAGTAGTATCAACTCGCACGGGATTTATATAGGGCTGAATTCAGATATAATATTCCGTGATATTATATCTGAGTTTACTGAGATTGCACGGATCCGCGCTAGCGACAAATCTCTTCAAAAACCGCCCGATTTTACACATATGGGCGGAGGCATGCAGTATCCACCGAATGTACGTTGTTTCGATCCCGTGTATGTGCGTTTTACATAGTAATCCCATCTTTAAACAGGTTTGGCTGATAACATGCACTATCCAGAGAGATATTTTTATGGCATTCGGCGTTGTTCTTTGATACCAGTTCTAAACGATGTAACAAACCGCCAATGACATACCTGCGATATTGACCAATAAAATGAGAAAATTGGAGCGATATGCAAGAGGTGGGAAATATTGACGACGTCTGGTGACTAAAAAGCAACCATATGACTCTACAGGAAAGCATCCCTCGGCACCTAACATTCAGATCCGAGAATAGGGTGGATTCTCGGACATAGCCTTAGTATCTCAGCCGCGCTTTTATTGCAGCTGTTCATGTGGAGATTATACGGGCCCTAGCACCGGCTTATGCGGAATTAGTTACGCTAGCTCTCGAGCTCTGATGACAGATCAGCTCAAACAACTCATCTGATGTTAATGGATGAGCATCCTGGACGTCTGATGGAGTAAACGCTTCAACATGGGTTACTCCACTTGTTGGAGAAGGTTTGATAGAGCGACGAGTCACAAGCATACTACACAGTTAGGTACTTTGAGGTTTTGATTTCCACACTCCCCAAAACTAGATATAGCTGCGTACAATTTGTGCAGATTACTTTTGATATCATTAAATCTAATTGATGGTGAGGTCTAGAAGTTCGCGTCGTCGGATTAAATAGAAAAATAGAAAATTCCACCAAAAATCTCTGAAATCTGTGGAGAAATAACATATTTTAATGTGTGATCCGGTTGAAATACAACAAAACCATCCATACTTGAAACTCAGATGCTTGAGTAAAGTAATGACGCTATAGTGAAGCACTTCTGGTTCCCAAACAGTCTTACAATGAATCCATAGCCACAAAGGTATTTATTACAAAGACTCCAAAACAGTCCTGATGATATATAGAGAATCGAAAACAGCCCGCTTGAAAACCGACGACAATGAAGTGGTTTTTGCACTTGACACAGTTGGGTGCATATTAATAGCCGGCTCTATCCTGTCAGCATCCTCCAGCTGAAACCATCCTCCACCAAAAATAACCTTCCCTCAGATATGTATTGTTAGTCACTATTAGTGCAGCTTTGATTCGGTATACTTAAAAGCTGACACGCCCCTCACATGTCCATCATATTGAAATTGAATGTTCTATTGTATATCAATTGTATACATTTCGTTTATTACCCTCAACTGCTACATTGTTGCAACAAGTATCACAGAGCGCGCGCGAAAACAACTATTTCAGTTAAGCCCAACTCACACTACGCACATTTTGTTATATTAGAACAAAAACACTGTTCAGAGCTTGTTTTGTCTGCAGTGTGAGATGCCAAGAAAAACGAACATTCTGTTCGAGGCATAAGTTCGTGAAATCAAACATGTTTGATTTTCGGAACATGTTTTCGTCCTCAAAACAGTTTTTGTCTTCAGTGTGTGGTGATCGCGAACATGTGTCCGAACATTTACCAACGGTTATCCAATTAACTGGCAGCTGTCGGTCATGTGACGAAGCCATTTTGACACAACAATGTCATGTGGTTTCCATCACATGACCGCCAACCTCGCTGTTTGATCGCGGCGACTGGCGGCCAAGAGAAAATATTCGCAGTGTGAGGTTACCACGAACAAAAACACGAACAAACTGTTCTGTTCTAATACAACAAAATGTTCGTAGTTTGAGTTGGGCTTTAGAAAATGACACAGTTAAATGTTGCAGAATAACATATAAACGGCATTGTTGCTAAAATTGGAAAAAAATTAGTCTAAGAAATAAAAATAGCGAGCCTCACAGATTCGCAAATAGCATATCACGAGATTCTACGAAAAAAAATATACAAATATACATATGAAAATCTAATATGAAATAATCAATGATAGAATGAAGAACATTGTTGAGCGAAATACATTCTGGCAGCAAAGTTGAATGATATTATAAGTAATTTCAAAAGGCGGACGAACTTAAAATATGCGCATGCAATCAATATACATCCAGTCAAGTAAATCAGATTTCAAGTTGCCTTTCAGATAACAAGAGATACATGTTTAATAATTTCTATATTTGGTGAATTATGGATCAAAGTGTCTCTATCGTTACACCAGACTGAAGTTTTACGCTTGTACAAATCATAATTAGTGTGATATATTCTGCAAAGTCTTGTACTGTAGCACTTTCACCTTATTTTCAACATTCAATGAATGTGATTGGAACCATATTTGGTGGTTTTAAACTGTCTCATTTTCATTCTCGTTAATTACACCTATTGTATTACCTGTAGCATACCTCGACCTCCAGACGTTATAAACAAAATTACAACAAATCTTAGACCGAGTTATCAAAATATCATCCAAACTGGGAATGCCAAATCAGAACTAATTCAGGAAAGATCTTGCATAAAAGTTTCCGTCTAAATAATATTTTCACAAGGTTTCTCTATTACAACACACATAAGGGAAGTGGGAAGAGGTACCGACATGCTGACAGAGTCACATGGCTTTATAGTTATCATAATTAAGCATCAGTCTATATTTATCACATAATTGTCTTAGGTCTAATAACTGTCCATCCTCCCATATTGTATCACACAATTCCTGCTTGATATCATGATGGAAAAATGTCTTTTTCAAATAAAACTTTTTGATCATTCTATATTATCTGATTACAGATATCTGTGTCCTCATTCAATGGTTCTTCCACAATTTTAAGATTTGTTTGTAGAACAATGTAATTGATGCATTCAACATGTTCACGGAGTAATTCCATTCTAACAGGAATCCAACACCTCCAATCGTGATCGTTTATGAGAGTAGTTCTTTTAATGTTCTCACCTTTGTTATTCCATATAAATTTGATATAATTTCGAGATAACAGGTATCATACTAGCCTGATATACAAGCCTCCATATCCCTTCTGCTTTAGCTAGTAATCTTCTGCGTAACATGGTGAGACCCCTCCCTGACCATATGTTGAAGCGAGTCTTCATTTTATCAATGCGTCTTTGTTCAGAGCACGTTTCCCTGCATAGGTACATGGTCCTGTCTGAGGAACAAACCTCTTTTTATAAGATTTTTAACGATTATTGAGGCTGTAATTAGATATATATAGGCTTAACAAACAACGTTACCCTTTCCACACTGGTTAGGATAGCTACGCCAATCATTAAACCTCTGGCAGTAATTTCTTTCTTGGATTTCTGAAATTTGGGGTACACCCCAACGACCTCTTAGTCGATGACGTAAGTTATAGTTCGAAGATATGTTGTTTTAAGTTTATTTATAAACAATTCAAATAACCAGGACCAAAACTTACAATGAGTTTTAACAGATTAACTGCGAACACTTCAAAATTGTTTCAGTGACACTCTGTATTACATATTGAATGGTGAACTTCACCTGCTGACTTAGTGTCGTGGCCATGGACAGAGTTATCTACGTGAAGCTTATTATGTAGCTACTCAAGAACTTAGCCAAAAACAAGCATACATTAAAATTCCCTTGTGTTCGCACTATCTGTTATATAAATTTGTTCATTCCAGCTGTCCAAACATAATTTCTGGGCGCTCGTGCGTCCGAGGCAGGCAATATTCCTAGCAAGCACATTTTGGTAAATCAATAACATATATTGAAACCAACCCGCAATATATCCCTATGGTATATCCATACAACAGGCAGTATATTCCTTCCAAAAAATATACATATAAGGGATACTGTTCATGGGATGTTTCTTGGTTATAGAGTTGCTTGAAATTCTCATCATTAATATCTACGGGAAATTTGTCAACATTATATACCAACATATTTATGCACCTCTTCAGACAGATCTTTATTTGTTTTCTGATAAATATGAATAATGTTTTAAAGATGATCATTTCAAAGCCCGTCGCCTCTCATGCACTGAATGATATGTAGACGATCTTCTTGTTTTGGATGAGGTAATATATACCCACGTGCTTTGGACTTGAAGGGAACAATTCATATTTAGACCTATATATACTACTATTAAGATTCAAAATATTTACTCTCACACCGACACCGGTGGCCCCGACGATCATCATATATACATAATTAGTTTGACGTGTGTCTAGTTATTTTTATCCATATGTTAGCAAGGTGGGGAGTAAAGGTTTGGTCGGCGTCGGGTCCTACAGACTGTTATTCTGCATGAGAACTTGCACTCTATGAATAGTTATCTCATTATACTATGAGCCGTTTCTAACATACAAGGGTAACACCACTCATCAATTCCCATCAGATTTGTTGACAGAGATATTACATCATTTGGCCTTTAATATTTGTATCTAATACCGCTTAAGTTACCAGAATCTCTAGCGATAACATTTGCGACAGTTTATCAGTTTTTACTCAATTAGATTCCATTAAATAAACTAAATAAACACAGCGAGTTATATATTTTCTTGAAGTCATTTACCTTGGGAAATAAAATTTAGTGATAGTTTTGCTCTTTTGTTCAACTGAATTATTTTAACTTAGTAGAGCGGTTTGGGAAAATTTACCCTTCAAATATCCTCGCTACTATCTTTCAAAGTATTCATCAAAAATGTTTGAACTTTCAAATTACTTTTATATAATTTTAAAAGAATAATCGTGTCAATAGCAAAATACGAGCATAGCGAGCATGATCGATGGTGTTACGTTTCGTATGATCGGTTATAACCAAAGCCTGACTGAGATACATCGTCCTGTAGATAACGTCTGTACAACGAAAGTTATATGGATTAAGACTAGTGAACAGCAATACGGATTTGGTATTTTTGGAACATCATGATGTCTTGCCGGCATCATTGGAAACTGCTGACCGCTTCTCTCGTGTTTTTTTTTAAATTTTGTGCTATTGCATGTTGTTATCCGAATTAGGTCTTTGGAATGTGGACGCGGAAAGTCCTTAATGGACGACAGCTGAACATTTAATGACGGAATAAATAAACTTACCAAAACGAAATATGTATTTTCTGAAAGCTATTCTTTCAGGGAATTAGAATTGTGTGAAAATTGGGTTTTTCTCCTTACTGCATCGTAATTATTAGAACTGAAATGGGAGGGTTGGTGAAATTTTAACCCTTCAATACCCTCGGTGATAAATTTTAAAGTATACATCAAAAATATTTGAATTTTCAGTTCCCTATAACATACTTTTCAAGCAAAGTAAACGTGCCTCACCTTTTTCTAATTCGTCAAATGATATTATGACAACTCAAAGTTCAATACTTCGAACAAAATACGAAATACGCGATCCCTCAAACTGAAGGTATGGATAACTTCGAAACGGAGGTAAACATAGACATACTTATCGAGTGATACGTATGTCCATCGTTGTGTCAAAATTTCATGACTTTATTAGAAGGTCAGTCTGAAAACCGTGATAAAAACTTTAACAGAGAAAACGAGAAAAATTACTAGGAGCGATTTTTTTTCAGTTTATGACGGACAGTTTCTTCAGCCAAATTAAGTTACTTATAATCCTAAATTTTATGTTATCTTCAAAATTATTTGTTAAAAATTTCGAAGAATACAGATAGTCCAGCAGATATGTAACAAAAAATGGGTCGATTGTGCACTTTGTGATAAAAGCATGAAACTTTGCATAGTGATCGAGAAACACATATTATTCATTTTTAGAGGGGGAGTCCGGCTTGAAAATCCGTAGTTGGCCGCCATATTGGATTTCAAAATGGCCGCCATTAGAAACCATCAAATTCGCAAATCGGCACTTCTAAGACACATACAAGTTTAATTTAATCGGCTATCCCCACATTTGCGCACCCAAGGAAGTTGATCAGCACACTTTTGCTGCACTAGAACGGATGGATTTTAAGATGGCGGCCATTTTTTTTTAAATGGCTGCCGAGAATCGCTTATTTCGACAGTTATGTGACTTAGGTGAATCGATAGACAACAATCTACTTTTGGGTGACTTAAAATGATTTTTTGGCATCGGTAGACACTCATTCACGTACAGGTAGTTGATACCTGCAATATATAAAATTAGTCATATTTGAGAGAGAAATTCCAGCACAATATGGGTTAACCTTGCTGCATCTACAGTTTATCATGCAGCCACATCAGCTACCACTGACAGAATGCGCTGGCTTCTGAAAATGGACACCAAACTAGCTGTCATTCATCTTTTGTATAAGTTCCCTATCCAAACTTACTTAGAGAAGCTTTTCCTGAAGAACGGAGAAGAAACCAAGTCCAAATGGGACAGGCCTGAAAGGTGGGTCTCTATACGCACTCCCTTCGGTGGGGAGCTCTTCCAGGCCTCTACAAACATCAATAGTCACATTGCTACTTGTATGATCAAACAGTAACATAGTATAACCTCGTAGACAATAGCATTCTTCAACGAGGCCGACCCTGGCTCAACCTTCGACAACTCGCGACACAGTGGACTTAGTTGAGACAGTTGAGTACGATTAGGTTATACATGCACTAGATACTAGTACGTTCCTTGGCGAGCTTTTTATGGCTAAAAATCCCTGTTAGTACACCATCTTGGATATCAAGCTTTTCGTCATCAGCGAACATTGAAGCCTAAAATGGGTATCTGATACAAGGCTGGTTTACACATTGCTTTACCCGAGGAAACTGGCTAAAGGACTTCTGTGTGAAACAATGCCAAGTCGGAGAGGCCCACCATTATCATATACATGGATATTAAAATACTAACAAAAAAACTAAATCTGAAAATCCCTTCAGTCTTCTTCAAGATATAGCCAGTGGAAGTGGCATGATTCAGTTGATTCTGCCTTGGCGATATTGGATCCAGCCCTGTCTGGTCTTGGTAGGCGATGCCCTCGAAATATTCTCCCTTCACCTGGAGCTAAACGGCTGAACCTTACCACAATATATCTGGGACAAGCTATATTCCTTAACCTTGCCTTTCAAGATCAGATTACTATGATGGAGTTTTTGAGATCCCGCCATGTCCCATGGTTAAGTTTTTTCCGTGATATCTTGCTAACCTATAGTATTATGCAAGCATGTCCAAAATTTTCTCAATAGGATGTGCCACTAGTTAGAGAGTTTCAGCCGCAAATTTTTGGGAAGTTCAACTGCGATGAACTGGTTTTGCCATGCATGTCAGATGACTGTGCTACCATTGCTCCATCGTTGAAGGAATGTTATGCTCAGTTCCATTACCAGATTCATATTTATCAGTTACTCCGGAAATGGAATAAGCTCATATCAGTACTCTACGTTATATTTGTTGACCACAATTTCTCTAATGATCGAACCTAGTTGCATGGTAGAGATGGTTATTCATAATGTTGTGGACAAAATGTCACAGTTCGAAGCATTGAATGGGGATTAGGCTGGTTCCCGGGTAACCTATCCTGCCAGCCGAGTCGCCAAAAGTGTGATTGAAATCCAAAGTTCCAGTACTGGCATATAAAACTGCAGGTTGAACTACTAGTTCTGATGTTTGCATATTTGTATTGCTGATTCGGGTATGGGATTTCAACGACAAACAATCTATGAATATTGCACTCGAATATACCAAATACAGGCATGACTACATATTTGACTAGCTTGTCAATGAGCATTTGTTATCCTCAAATCACAATGCTAGTTTCCAGTAATGGCGATAGAACACAAATGAAAAAGGTGACGGTGGTGCCGTTGGCATTAAAGGAAGTCCTGCTGCCCTTACAGGAAGTTATGTTGCCCTTACAGGAAGTCCTGCTGTCCTTTTACGCTGGGTAGCTAGGCGCTGGTCAAGAAGGCTCACATAATTTAATGACCGGCCATGCCACCCCACCCAGATGTTTGCGAAAAACAAATGACTTCGCTGATGATAGGTTGGATCAGTCTCATTTTTTTCTCAGTAATCTTAGTGCCTCTGCCTCTTAACATCT